>JAKUCM010006295.1:0-15542 GCA_023374145.1 Lepidium sativum
AATCTTGCACATGTCAAATCCAACGATTTAAAATCTTGGAGTATCCTATTATATAGTCCCTCCTTTCCAAAATATATGATGTTTTAGGAAATTTTTTGTTCCAAAATGTATGATGTTTTCATCTCTCAGTGCAATATTTATTATATTTTTAATCTATTTTGATCATTTGTATTCTACAAATTTATTTAGAGTTGGCTGAATAATTTTTATATAGATTAAAAGTATGTTTTTAGTAGGAAAAGTCAAATATTAAATAACTTTTTAATTAATCTGAAAAAATTAAAATATCATACATCTTGGAACAGGGAGAGTATTAAGTTGGATTTTAAAAGTTAGTAATCAACGAGATTATTCTACATGTCAAATCAAATGACTCAAAATTTTACAGTATCCTATTATATAAAGTTTGTTTCAAAAGTTACTAATTCAGGAGATTATTCCACATGTCATATTCAACGCTTCCAATCCCTATTATATAAAGTTGGATTTCAAAAGTTAATAATTAACGGGATTCTTCAACATGTCAAATTCAACGATTCAAAATTTTACCGTATTCTTTTATATATTATATTATATAAAGTTGTGTTTCAAAAATTAGTAATGAACAAAATTCTAAAATATTATCCTATTATATAAAGCTTTTAAAATTTAGTAATAAACGGGATTTTTCATACGTCAAATGAAACGATTCAATGTTCTGGAGTATCCTATTATATATTAAGTTGGGGTTTAAAAGTTATTTTTCACTTAAATTATTTCAAATGTCAAATTCAACAATGTAAAATTTTGCAATACCCGAGAAAATCGAGTGCCTCATCGAACTTGCGAATCGGCACCGATTTGGTAAGTACATCAGCTAGATTTTCTGACAAAGCTCATTCTTATGGCCATGTGCTTTGTCCTCTCATGGAAAACACTGTTTTGGCCAAACAAATGGCTTTTTGAGAGTCAGATCCAATCTCGACGTGATCCTGAGAGAAGCCGAACTCAGAGGTAAATCCTTTTAGCCATATGGCTTCTTTGCATGCTTCCACTAATGCCATGTATTCTACTTCTGTCGTTGACAAAGCTACAATGTTTTGCAGGCCTGACTTCCAGCCTACTGTACTCCCACCAACTTGGAACACATAACCAGAGATCAATCGTCTTCTATCCAGGTAAGCAGCGTAATCACTGTCGCAGTACCCCTCAACTTCAAAATGTTCTGATATTGTAAAAGCTAAGCACAAATCTTTTGAGTAGTTTAGTGATAACAAGATTTTTCAATGTTTTTCAAATCCTATTATATTGATGTCGATGTAGTACAATAGGTGTCAATATAAGTGGGAGTGTAACTAGCAATTAGAATGTGATAGACTACTCTAATTCAAGCCATGTCAATTCAGTGGTTTGTTATCTATCGACCTAAGTGAGCAATTTAGACAACGGGAACCGAAAGCAAAAGTGAAAAGTAAACAACGGAACCAAGTGAGGTAGAAAATAACAGCGGAACAAAGTGCAGTAAGAGCACACAGAGTGACAAGTGCAGTAAATAGCAAATAGTGTAACAAAGTGCAGTAAAGAACAAATGTCAAGTGTAAACAATGAATAAGAGAAAGGGTTTCTTAAGGGGCGGAGATCACGGATCAGCGTTTCACTTAAAGTCACTAAATCGCTTAACAAACTCAAATAGAGCGAATCTCTAGGCAATAAACTCATAACTACTGAGTCCACTCTCGTGGTAAACAGCCTTAGCAAAGCTATCAACAGACCTTATCATCATAAGCGTTAAACAACCTAGCTAGCGTGAAACAACAGTTTAAACAAGCCTAATAAACACCTTAGACAACTAATCCCTTAGGCTAAGAGTGTAGATCTTAGAGACGGTTAAGTCAGACGGTTCAACGCACCCGTCAGGAGTTAAACGTCTAAAATCATGTTTCAATTGATCAGAAAGGAACAAGCATTAACAACACCGAAACAAAAGAGATGATACTATTTTACTCTTAAGCGACTTAGACGACTTTAAGGTCCACGCTGATCTAGTCCGTTCCCTCAGGAATCCTAAATTAACTACTCAGACTTCATAGGTAAAACAATCAAGATAACACTAAAGGTGGAAGACATAATAATAAAATTCAGAAAATAAACTGAGAGTAAAAACAAACTGAAACTAAATTCAAAAGATCATAAAACGAAAGTGGAGTTCTTGTTCTGGGATTACAACAATGAAAACTCGAAGGGTTCTGAAACAATGTTCAAGTGTGTTTTTCTTTGTAACCTTACGGGGGTATTTATACTCGTTCCCCCGTTTTACCTAAAAAGTAAAAAAGGAAAAGTTAAGAAAGATAGTTGACTTGACTTCGTGGGCCGAGTCGAGTCATTGGACCGTCAAAGGTGTAGTGGGCTTGGCCCGTCAGAAGCAAAGTTGACTTGACACGTCAAAGGTGAAGTTGACTTGGCACGTCAAAGGTGAAGTCCCACTGGGGAAGTTACCGCTGAGTGACAATCCGAGTCCCACTGGGGAAGTTACCGCTGAGTGACAGTCCGAGTCCCACTGGGGAAGTTACCGCTGAGTGACAATCCGAGTCCAACTGGAGAAGTTACCGCTGAGTGACAATCCGAGTCCCATTTCCTGAAAATAACCCCAAATGCAATGTGTATGCTATGCAAATGTAACATGCGCGTAACACCTATATATGACGTAAATGCAAAATATATGTATGAAAAGTGAACTAGAAATGGTTCCTAAAATATGTTAAAATACGTGTATATCATTTAGATACCTTAGTATCCATTTAACACCTTCCCAATGTTTAATGTTAGGACAACTCATGAAGCGGTTGATCATTCCGACTGAGTATGCTAGATCAAGATGAGACTCAACCATGGCATACATGATGCTCCCAACCGCAGTACAGTAAGGTATCTTCTTCATCTGTTTCTCCGCATTCTTCTTTTCATCTTCACTGGTAGATATAAACTTGAAATGGCTCCCATTTCTTTCCCTTATAATATCCATACCCAAGATTCTTCTTGCTGCCCAAGGATCCTTCATTTCAAATTCACTGCTCAAAATCTTCTTAAGCTTCTGAATTTCTGACATATCATTTGCTGCCAACAACATATCATCCACATATAGTAATAGGAATATGTAGTTTCTTTCTGCATACCTTTTTAAATAAACACAACTGTCAAATTCACTCTTGGCATACCCTTTTGATCTAATGAACTGATCAAACCTTATGTTCCAATTCCATATTTTGATTGACCATCATTGATAGTGTTAACCTTATAGTAATATGCTTAACCACCAGAGAGAAAACCTCATGATAATCAATTCCTTCTATCTACTTAAAACCTTTTGCAACTAGTCTTGCTTTGAATCTAGGCTTCTCTATTTCTCAAATTCCTGGCTTCAACTTGAAAACCCATTTGCAACCAATTGTTCTTTGTCCTTCTGCCCTTGGTCTAATATCCCAAGTCCGGCTTCTGCTTAAAGAACCCATCTCATCTTTCATTGCCTCTATCCACATATTTCTGTGTTTGCTAGCTATAGCTTCCTCATAGGTTCTTGGTTCTTCCTCATCCATCATTTGAGACATATTTAAAGCATACATCACCACATTTGCTTCTATAAACCTGCTTGGCTTCCCGGTGACTCTCATGTCTCTGGCTAGCAAATAGTCATTGTAGGATTCTGTTTCTTCTTCGTCATTCTCATCTTGTTGATTATCAACATGACTCTGAGTAAAACCAGAAATTTCTGAATCCTGATATGTACTTGCAACCGAACCACCAGACTCTGTAATCGGTTATACTTCATCTTCTGGTAACAAGAAAGTGACCCTTCTAGTTTTACGATCTTGTGCTTTCTGAAGATCATCACTAATAATCTTATCAACGTTCTTGTATACAAGTGCTTCATTGAATATAACATCCCTGCTCACAACGCATTTTCTATATTCCAATCTCCAAATTCTATATCCTTTTACACCTTGTGGATATCCTAAGAAAATCTCTTTCTTAGCTCTTGGCTTCAGTTTTCCTTGATTAATGTGAAAATACGCCAAACACCCAAAACGTTTCATGTATGAATATTTTGGCTCTCTCCCTGACCATAACTGTTCTGGAATTTGATAATCAATAGACTTAGAAGGTGTTCTATTCAATATATATACCACAGTAGAAGTAGCCTCAGCCTAGTATGCTTCTGACAATCCCGTCTCACTTAGGAAGCTTCTCACCTTCTCAAGTATAGTCCTGTTTAGCCTCTCAACAACTTCATTTTGTTGTGGAGTATAGGGACATGTCTTGTGCCTTAAAATGCCATTATCCTTGTAGTGATCATTAAAAGCTTTATTGCAATACTCCAAGCCATTGTCTGTCCTTAACCTTTTCAACTTTCTTCCACTTAGATTTTCTGTAAGAGTCTTCCATTCAACAAATTTACTGTAAGCTTCATCCTTCATTTTTAAGAAATACACCCACACCTTCCTTGTAAAATCGTCTACAAAAGACATATAGTATTGACTCTTAGCAAGACTTGTTGTCACGTTCGGTGAACCCCAAAGATCTGAATGAACTTATTCTAGGGGCCCTCTTGAAATATGTGACCCTTTGTTGAATGAAATTCTGTGTGACTTTCCAAATATGCAAGGTTCGCAATTCCTGAAATCCTTCAGCAAATCAACATGAATTTGACCTTTCTTGACCATTGCTTGCATATTGCGGCTACTCATATGACCAAGTCCACTATGCCAAATATCCAATGAACACTTTGACTCCTTCACTGCATTGCATTCAGGTATCTTTGCTCTTCCATTCAGAAAATATAAGGTGTTCTTCTAGTTAGCTGTCATTACAACCTTCTCCTTCTTCATCACCTTTAGTCTGTAATCTCGTGACTGATACCAGCAATTTAAAGTCTCTAGCTGCCCCAATGATATAAGATTTCTCCTTGAGGTAGGTGTGTATCTTACTTGAGTCAAAATGAATGTTGATCCATCATCATTCACAAAACTCACTTTCCGATTCCTTTGACCTCACAGAAACTGTCATTGCCCATCAATTTCTTCTAGATCGAATATTAGGTCTCTGTTTGATGTCATATGATATGAACATCCCGAGTCCAATATCCACTCATCTTCACATGACGACTTTCTAGCCACTAACATTTTCGGTTCTGTGTACTCAGCTCTACACACACTAGCCTCTGATGTGTCTCCCTTCACGTTTGACTTTCTCTTTGGACAGTCTCTTTTGAAATGTCCTTCAGCACCACAAACCCAACACGACCTTCCTTTTGGCTTTTATTTTGATCTATGCTTACTCCCACTTCTACTATCCTTAGACTGACCCCTCTTCTCTTTTCTCTCGCGAGACTGCATTATCAACCCTTCTGAATCAGAGTGAAGTTTATAGGCTCCTTTCTCTATCAGCTTCATCTCAATTGAGTATGCCGAGCTGATACTATCCTTCTGAGTTATGGTTTCCTTTCCCACACTATACTTCAAAGTATGAACCAAATTTTCAAACTGCTTGGGGAGACTATTCATTAATCTAGCAGCCTTGTCTTCTTCACCAATATCAACATGAACACTAGAAAAATCCGATATCAATCTGTTGAAAACGTCGAGATTCTTGTCCAGGTTCTTCCCAGAATCCATTTTAAACCTATAAAACTTATGTTTAAGGTTGAATCTGTGTGGTAAAGTTTTTACCTGATATTCAGCTTCCAAAGCAATCCGCATATCGTAGGCCGTCTTTTCCTTCTTGACCTTCCTTAGAACGTCGTCTGATAAACTGGTCCCGATAAGGTTTTTGGCTCTTTTATCTTTCAACTTATATGCACTTTTAATGTCGTGAGCTCAAACTTGTGTATGTCAGTTAGTTGTCATGGTATGCATTTTCATATCTTGTTACTTGTCTGATATTTGCTAAAAAGTCCATTTTCGGATTTCTTTTTCGGATTTTTTAATTTTTAATCGGCTTGACTTGGTAACAATTATTATTACCTGTACTACCTGATACCTGACCTGATCCAAAAAAATTTCATTTCGGTTAGTTTCAAAATAACATTATAATTTGCTAAGTACCTGAATTCTGTATTAACCGACCCAACTCAAACTGATATACATTTTGTTTCTAACTGATTCTTCCCTTGATTCTTTTTCCCATAAATTCTTCTAAAGTCTTTTATTATCTCTTTTCTGAGACAAAAGAAGAGCACATGTGATTTGAAAATAAACCCAACAGACATTTTACTCACTGTTCCATAGTTTTGCAAGCGATGTGGCACATTTAATATAAGCAGAATATGGGCCATAATTTGTTTATATATTTGTCAGTCCATCCCAGAGGTATTGCTCAATAGATTGATCTGGCATGTTGGACCAGCTAAACAAGATAGAAACGATGATTGGTTAGAGCACCCGTCGAGTAAACAAAATTGTTTATAACTTAACATTCTCATCTTCATTATTCGTACCTCGGGCCAGTTGATATGAAACCTCATCACTATTCATTGATGTTCCGCCATCAAAACATATTACAAAGTGAGTCAATTTGTAAAGAGTAACAGTTTCATATTTTAAGTGAAAGGTTACGAATGTGTGATAACGGACGATTCTCTCATGTGTAACTCTCTCGTAATGAGAGAATCTACAAATTTTTGAGAGATCAATGGGAGAAAATTGGTAAATTCATTACGAGAGAGTTATAGTGAATCTACAAATGTTTTGTCTTTTGATACTCAAAACCATTTCAATCAAGCAATCCGCTCTGTATCTCCCTCTTCTCTTAAAAGAAAATACAATCAATATATAAGTGCAATGGCAGGTATGATAGGATCTCTTTTCTCTGCAAGTTTCGCTGTTCTTCTGTGTACTGTATTGATGTTGGGCCTAGCCGAGGCTTCCTTAACATCTCCATTACCTTCCATTCCTGGTTCTCCAATTGATCCCACTAAATGTTGGTCAGCAATTCTTAACATTCAAGGTTGTAAAATCGAAATCTTTTAATCTGCTTTAACTGGTAAGTTTGAAAACGTTGGACTTGCATGTTGCAAGGCGTTTACCGAAGTAGATGCAAAGTGTTGGCCGAAGATGTTTCCGCTGAATCCATTATTCCCTCCTCTTCTCAAGGACAGTTGTGCTCACATAAACGCAGCTGCTCCCGCACACACAGCACCTCAATTCGATGTTTCTCCCATTGATCTCTCAAAATGTTTGTCATCACTTGTCAATGCTCAAGGTTGCGTAAGCAAAATCTACAAATCGGTTTTAACAGGACAGTTTGGTAATATCGGACCAATGTGCTGCAAGGCGTTTTCAGCTATGGATGCAAAGTGTTGGCCACAAATGTTTCCATTATACTCATCCTTCCCTGCTCTTCTCAAAAATGAATGTTCTCGCATCAATGCAGTGGCACCTACACACACAAGTGAAGTAGCTATGGAATCATCATCTTGAATGCTTTAAATTAGACTTATAATCGTAGCTTCTACTTTCAATATTCATGAGCTTGCTATATTCCAACTAGTCATGGAAGAGATTCATGTGTGTGATTGGTATATTCTGGGTATTATTACTACAATAAAACATCTAAATTCAAGATTCTGGCTTTGATCTTACAACTTTTGTCTAAGTTTTCACTCTCATACTACTAAAAGCAACATAGAGCATTATCTCAAAAGCTCAGACATGTTGTCGAACAAGTAATGTACAATGTTACTCACAAAGTAACGATTCCGAGGAAAGATTTATACCGTCAAAAAGGGTGCCAGAGGTCGAAGGCCAAAGTGTCGTCTTCATGGTATATATATTGAAACCTGCGTTTTCATATTAGCGATGTGGCATGTCAGTACTCTCTTTTAGTGTAAACTCAAGGTGGGCTATACGGGCCAAGGCCTAGTTATTAATAAATTGAGCCCAATTTAACTTACATATATGTTCGGTCCATTTTGTTATTAACCGAACCTGCTTGCTCCTAATAATTCTCAATGTTTCGTCCAACCATCCTCCTAGAGCTCACAACTCATACATATATTTTCAATGATTATTGCAAAAGTAAAAAGTAAATATTATTTAAAAGAATTAAAGTTGTTGATTCACTTGGTTGGTACTACAAGTGAATCCACGTAAGGGAATTTGTATACATTGAAATTAGTCCATATGTTGAATAACAACTTTGAATTATGAGAATATAAGGCTGCAAACAAAAATAAAAGCAAAAATGTTTATATATTGATCTGAAGAATCAAAGACAAGGTGGAAGTTGGAACTGGTCTTCCTCTTTTTTCGAAAAAAGGCTTTCTAAATTGGAACTGGTCTTATATGCACGCTCTTAACGTAACCGCAAAAAACGCACGTGACAATGACGACAAATATGTAAATGCAATGTGTAATACATATAAGACATATTCATGATAATCTAAAAGATTAAGAATTGTTAGTTTATTTAGAATAAATTAAAAAGCATTAGAATATAGATTTTCACAGTAAGAGATAATAATGTTTTTTATTAAACCAAGAACTGTTTTTTTTCTTCTTCTTATAACACTTAGGATATTACCAAATTTGTTTATTTTTCTATCTAACTTCTTTAAATATTTTGACGACAAGTTTGGATGACTCATATACTGGTTTGCCTAGTATAATCACATGAATAAAATATTTACACAATAAATCAATAACAATATATTTATTATAGATGATTACAGACTTAATATGAGTACTTTATAAAATACACCATTTTGCAAGTACTAGTATAGCAAAAATTCGTTTAGTAGAGTTTTTTCCGTCTAGTATAATTTCACTAATAATTATAAAATCAGAGATTCCATCTTTCTCTATTAAAATGGTATATCAAAAGAAATTTAACAAATAGATTTTGGACTACATATTTAGATCCAGTTTTTAAAAAACGAATTTGACTTGGTGTAGTTTTTTTCAAGTGATTAGCATTGATTATGGATCCAATAATTTATCTCTTTAGTTATTGCGTGTTCCTTGCTTTTCTGTTTGCTATATTCACTTAAGTTGTAACCTAGGAAAACATGATTACTAATACTATTTAAATACAATTACTGAAGTCAAAAGTGATAACTAGCATTATTGGGGCTTTATAACTCAACAATATGGATTTTCATGTCATGCAAATGATTAATTTTATCTCTAACGTCTATATTGTTAGTGGTTTAGTGTTTTCAATAAGTTCCTATTTTGTAGGAGTTGATTTGCTTAAGTTTAGCCAAGTTGTTTGTTTCCTTAGTGGTAAAAGACTTCCGAAAATGTAGGAAGCAGTTTCTTGTACTCAACTATTTAAGCTCTTAATTAATGAAAACAGAATCTGTTCGGTTCTCATCACATTGTTAAACGATCTCAAAGACAATTGGTATCAGAGCCTTGGGTAACAAGAGTGGTGAGAATTGATTGAAAGAACCGTGAGAAATGACAGAAAGTCAAGTGGTGGTGCCTAAGTTTGATGGCGATTTCGAATACTGGAGCTTACTGATGGAAAATCTCATCAGATCCAAAGAATGGTGGGAGTTGATAGAGAAAGGTTACGTCGAACCAGCAAGGGGAGAGATACTCAATGGACCTCAAAGACAGGAGTTAGCAGAGAAGAAGCTAACAGACTTGAAGGTGAAAAACTATCTCTTCCAAGCTATCGACAAATCCATTTGAAGACCATACTGAAGAAAGACACAACGAAGCAACTGTGGGATTCCTTGAAAGAAAAATATCAAGGAAGTGAACGAGTAAAACGGGCTCAACTTCAGCGTCTGAGGAGAGACTTTGAAGTACTAGAAATGAAAGAAACAGAGAAGATCACAGAATACTTCTCAAGGGTCCTAATGGTGGCTACTGAGATGAGAAATCTGGGTAATGTCAAAATTGTGGAGAAAATACTGAGAACTGTCTTAGAGAGGTTTACATACATCGTATGCTCAATCAAAGAATCGAAAGACATAGACAGTCTTTCCGTAGATGCACTTCAAAGCTCACTGCTGTGCCATGAACAGAAGATAACAAGACACTTAAAAGGATCATCAAGTAATGAAGAACAAGTACTGAAAGTATCATATGATCAAAGAGAAAGAGGCGGATCTTCTAGAGGAAGAGGAAGAGGACAAGGAAGAGGGAGATCATTCAACAAGGCCTTGATAGAATGTTTCCATTGTCACAAGCTACGACATTTTAGGAACGAATGTCCAAGTCTTGAAAGGCAGGCCAACTACGCAGAGTATTATGATGACGATGAAGTGGTGTTAATGGCACATGTAGAGCAAAAGAGTTCAACAATGAAAGATCTATGGTTTCTAGACAGCGGCTGCAGCAACCATATGACGGGAATGAAGGAGTGGTTTCATCAGATTGATGAAAGCTTTAACCACTCTGTCAAGCTACGAAACAATACGCGAATGTCAGTACAAGGAAAAGGGATCATCAAGCTGAAAACAAATGGTCTGACACAGGTGATCCATGATGTATATTATGTCCCAGACCTGACCAATAACCTTCTGAGCATAGGTCAATTGCAAGAAAAGAAACTCGTTGTTCTGATCCAAGATGATGTGTGTAAAATATATCATCCATCGAGAGGCTTGTTGATGGAGACACCGATGAGTTCTAACAGGATGTTCGTGATTCATGCTCAACAGGTGGTGACAGAAGCATGTTTTCAAACAAAAGCCACGAATGAGACACAACTATGGCATTGCAGATTTGCACATCTGAATTACAGGAGTTTGAAAACGCTGAGCTCTAAAGACATGGTAAAAGGTCTGCCTCACATTGAATCCTGCACAAAAGTATGTGAAACTTGTTTGATCGGAAAACAGAAACGAGCTTCATTTCCAAGGATGAGTACATGGAGAGCCTCAAAGAATCTGCAGCTTATACACTCTGATATTTGTGGTCCAATCTCACCGACTTCCATCAGTAATAAGAGGTATTTACTTACCTTCATCGATGATCATAGCAGGAAATTGTGGACTTATGTGATCGCAGAAAAATCAGAAGCATTCAGTGTGTTTAAAGACTACAAAGCCAAAGTAGAGAAGGAAGCAGGACTACCAATATGTGGCCTGAGAACAGACAGAGGCGGTGAGTTCTGCTCAAAGGAGTTCGAAGATTACTGCAAGAATGAGGGTATAAAGCGACAACTGACTGCAGCTTATACTCCCCAGCAGAACGGAGTGGCTGAACGAAGAAATCAGACACTCATGAATTTGGTTCGAAGCTGTTTGACAGAGAGGAAGATGCCTAAGGAATTTTGGGCTGAAGGAGCAAAGTGGATCACTTATGTACTAAACCGCAGTCCCACAAGTGCATTAGAAGATCAAACTCCTGAAGAAGTCTGGAGTGGCCATAAACCAAACGTAAAACACTTCAAAATATTTGGCTGTATAGGCCATGTACACATACCGGAAGCCAAGAGGGTAAAACTGGACAACAAAAGCTTCAAATGTGTTTTTTCTAGGCGTAAGTGAAGAGTCAAAGGCATACAGAATGTACAATCCCAACTCTAAGAAGATTACAGTGAGCAGGGATGTAGTCTTTGAAGAAGAAGAGAATTGGGATTGGGGAAGGAAGAATACAAACAAAGATGTCTCCTCCATTGAACTCAGTTGGGGAAACTCAGAAGAGAACACACACGTTGAAGAAGAATACCTGCAGGAAGAAGAAATGAACACGTCCTCAGAAGAAACTGAAACTGCAGAAGAAACTGCAGAAGAGACATCAACAGATAATGCTGAAACAAATGCTGAACCAAATGTCCAAGAAAATGCTGAACCAAATGTCCAAGAAAATACAGAAAGAAGGTCACGAGTAAGCAGACCACCATCTTACTTACTACTCGACTATGAATGTGGTCAAGTAATGTTGCTTCAAGAAGAGGTAACAGCTTTGTTCTGTGATGACTATCTATGTGATCCGCTTATGTTACAATCCGTGATTGCTTTGGGAGATCCTGTAAACTTTGAAGAAGCTGAAAGACACAGAGAATAGAGAGCAGCAATGCAAACAGAACTCAACTCCATAGAACGCAATCAGACATGGGAGCTGACCACCTTACCCACAAATGCAAAGACAATTGGAGTCAAATGGATATACAAGACAAAGTATGATGAAGATGGCAAGATCAACAAATTTAAAGCAAGATTAGTGGCTAAGGGTTATGCACAGAAATTTGGGATTGATTATGATGAAGTGTATGCCCCAGTAGCTCGTTGGGACACCATTCGAATCATATTAGCAACAGCAGCAAGCAGAAATTGGATCATCTATCAGCTAGATGTGAAGAGTGCGTTTCTGTACGGCGAGCTAAATGAAGTAGTATACATCGATCAACCTCAAGGTTACATAAGAAAGGGAGAAGAAAAGAAAGTCTACAGGCTGAGGAAGGCGTTGTACGGCTTGAAACAAGCACCAAGAGCCTGGTTTAGCAAAATAGAAAACTACTTCATTGGAGAAGGATTTGAGAAGTGTGATTTTGAACACACTCTCTTCGTCAAAACAGAGAAACAAGGTCAGATTCTTATCATAAGCTTGTACATAGATGATCTCATATTTACTGGAAATTGTGAGAAGATGATTGCTGAGTTCAAAGACTCGATGAAAATGAAATTTGACATGACCGATCTTGGTAAGATGAGGTTCTTCCTTGGAGTCGAAGTGTTACAGAAAGAAAAAGGAATTTACATGTGTCAGAGGAAATTTGCCAAAGAAGTTCTTGAAAGATTTGAAATGGGATCATACAATGGTGTTAACAATCCAATTGTTCCGGGTACAAAAATCTCAAAGAAAAGAGGAGGAGCTACAATGGATACTACTCTCTACAAGCAAATAATCGGCAGCCTAATGTATCTTGCAGTCACCAGGCCTGATCTAACTTTCTCCGTGGGACTTGCAAGTCGCTTTATGGAGAACCCGACATAAGCTCACTTCCAAGTTGTCAAGAGAATACTTAGATACGTAATAGAGACGACACAGCTGGGAATCATGTATAGACGCGGAGAAGACAGTCAAATTCAAGTGTACACGGACAGTGACTATGCAGGTGATTTGGATGATCGAAGAAGTACATCCGGATTTGTGTTTCTCTTAGCAGGAGGCGCAGTTTCATGGAGCTCAAAGAAGCAACCGATTGTCGCTTTATCCACAACTGAAGCCGAGTATATTGCCGCAGTTTCATGGGCCACACAGGGAGTTTGGATGACAAGAATTCTCAAATGCATTGGAGAACTGAAAGAACACTGCATCACAATTAAGTGTGACAACAGCTCAACTATCCAATTATCAAGGAATCCTGTGCTTCATGGCCGCAGCAAACACATCGAAGTGAGGTTCCATTACTTGAGGGAGCTAACCAAGGAAGGGAAGGTGAAGCTAGTGCACTGTGGAACTCAAGAACAGCTAGCCGACATCATGACAAAACCGTTGAAACTGGACTCGTTCAAGAAGTTGAGAGAAGCAGTAGGAATCGTTGAAGTAACAGAGTAAACCAATATCTTCTCGTTATTGGTTTAGGGAAGGATTTGTTAGTGGTTTAGTGTTTTCAATAAGTTCTTATTTTGTAGGAGTTGATTTGCTTAAGTTTAGCCAAGTTGTTTGTTTCCTTAGTGGTAAAAGACTTCCAAAAATGTAGGAAGCAGTTTCTTGTACTCAACTATTTAAGTTCTTAATTAATGAAAACAGAATCTGTTCGGTTCTCATCACATTGTTAAACGATCTCAAAGACATATATATACACATAACTTGTTGTATATTGATAAAACAATATTAATTCAATATACAATGAACAAATCATAGTTAAAGAATCGAAACAATAATTAAGATTATATTCGTATTATAATACGAAATATGGTTGTTTTTAAAATTAAAATGTAATTTTGTATGAAAGTACATATTTAATTATTATTTTTGCAAATACTAATAAAAATATAGTGTAGTGAGTGAATATAGAAAATTGTTGATTTTGTATTTGAATACATTTAATTCTTGATGACAGAAAAGTGTTGATTTTTTAAACACATTGATCATGATTTAAATGTATACCAAAACAGCTGAGTACAGGTGGTCCAATGGTGTAATTACTTTACAAATATTCAAGGTACCAGAGATCGATTCTGTTACATATGTAGTAGTAAGAGCGAGATTTACAATCCAGTATGGTTTTTGAAAAAAATAAAAAAAATGTATACCAAAACATTAAATGTTGAGATGAAAACTTAACCACAAGTTAATTTAATTTAGTGGTCTTTTTAACAACTGAACTCTCAAAACCAAATTACTAAATTGGATTTCTCTTCTCTTCTAGAGACAGGTTTCTCTTTGATTTAATTCCAGTAATGATTTTCTAGTGATTGTTTCTTTTATCTTTTTTCTTAAAATCAATATTTCAGAGAGATTGAGATATGCCGTGCAAATTGTTTTTTGGATTATCTGAGTATTTTCTGATTAGATTTTGATATAGGTCGGTATTATTATGTTGGTTTTTTCTTTTTCAGGTTCGGCCATTTGGCCTTTTCACCTCGAGCGCTGAATCTGATGGTCTCTAGCTTTGGCCAATCAACCTTTACGTCGCTACAAGCCCTTTTTGACAATTTATAGGTCTTCAGTGGTTCAATTTTGGTTTTTATCATCACCGGTTTCCTTTTTCAAACTGGCTCTCATAATTGCTTCCAAGGCCTCCAGAGGAGAGCTCTCAGGTGGGTAAAATTTGACACCATTAATGGATCTTGTCGGCGATGAGTGCCTTGGTTGGAGCTTCGTGATGCAAGATCTAGGCGCTTGGAATTTGTTACGGATCCATCAATAGCGACATCTTCGGATGAGGCGAGATATGAAGATGAAGAAAAGAAAGGAGGATTCCAGAGTCACGAGTTTCAAATATTTAGCTTAAAATTTTTTTAATCTTTTTGTACTCCATTGCAAATGTCCATTCTTTATCTCATTAGGAATAATACTGATCATAGTATGCCATTGTATATTGTATGAAACTAATATTGAGTATAAATAGTTAAAAATTATAAATATCTAATCAGTTGAAATATGTTAATATATACATGTGAAGACAAGTTAATCAGAAAAAAATGAGAGAAGCGGCGAGCGATTTAAGATTTTTGAAATATGGTGATCATGATGTAATTATGGGAGAGCCTACAGTGCGGTGACGAGTTCTTCTGTCATAATGAAAGTCATTGCAGATGTATTGGGGAAAAGTTTGGAGGAGATTTTGATGATAGAGGAAGGAGAACAGGAGATTTCCCTGGTGGTGGTACCTTCATGGGCTGGGGGGAGAGTCGTGACTTCGTCTGTTGGTGGTACATCGATTCTGAAAAGGTGAATCAATTCAAAGTTTTTTCGTCTCGCATGAAGGTTACATTTCCAAATGGGAAGAAAGGTGAGCTTCGAATCATTGTTGAACGTGAGGTGATTGATGCCATGAATAGGCTTTGGGACAATTGTCTCATTGTCAAAGTTCTAGGTCGCTTTATGAATATTGCGGCCATTTATAAGAACTTGCATGAGATGTGGAATCATGCGTGTTCG
>JAKUCM010006296.1:0-22939 GCA_023374145.1 Lepidium sativum
TTGGCTTAGCACACTTTCTCATGTGAAAAATGACATTATGTTGCTTTGAATCTAGCTAAAAAAGATCACATGTGTACAAGGATCATATGAACATGGCTAGACGTTAGGATAAAACTCGACTTCATAAGTCAACCAAAATAGTTCATGACGGGTTCACCTTTAGACATAGCGTCTAGATTAAGGTAAAATGGTTATGTTAAGACCTATGGTACCACTCTAAGTTGGCTTAGCACTCTTTCTCAAGTCAAAATGACATTAGGTTGCTTGAACCTAGCTAAAAGAGATCACATGTTTAGAAGGATCATATGAACATGGCTATACTTTAGGATAAAACTCGACTTCATAACTCAACCAAAATAATTCATGACGGGTTCACCAGTAGAATAGCGTCTAGATTAAGGTAAAATTGTTATGTTAAGACCTATGTACCACTCTAAGTTGGCTTAGCGCACTTTCTCATGTGAAAAATGACATTATATTGCTTTAACCTAGCTAAAGATATCACATGTGAAGAAGGATCATATGAACATGGCTAGACGTTAGGATCAAACTCGACTTCATAACTCAACCAAAATAGTTCATGACAGGTTCACCATTTGACATGGCGTTTAGATTAAGGGAAAATGGTTATGTTAAGACCTATGATACCACTTTAAGTTGGCTTAGCACACTTTCTCATGTGAAAAATGACATTACGTTGCTTTGAATCTAGCTAAAAGAGATCACATGTGTACAAGGATCATATAAACATGGCTAGACGTTAGGATAAAACTCGACTTCATAACTCAACCAAAATAGTTCATGACGGGTTCACCTTTAGACATAGCGTCTAGATTAAGGTAAAATGGTTATGTTAAGACCTATGGTACCACTCTAAGTTGGCTTAGCACTCTTTTTTCATGTCAAAATGACATTAGGTTGCTTGAACCTAGCTAAAAGAGATCACATGTTTAGAAGGATCATATGAACATGGCTATACTTTAGGATAAAACTCGACTTCATAACTTAACCAAAATACTTCATGACGGGTTCACCAGTAGACATAGCGTCTCGATTAAGGTAAAATTGTTATGTTAAGACCTATGATACCACTCTAAGTTGGCTTAGCACAGTTTCTCATGTCAAAATGACATTAAGTTGCTTGAACCTAGCTAAATGAGATCACATGTTTAGAAGGATCATATGAACATGGCTAGACGTTAGGATCAAACTCGACTTCATAACTCAACCAAAATAGTTCATGACAGGTTCACCATTTGACATGGCGTTTAGATTAAGGGAAAATGGTTATGTTAAGACCTATGATACCACTTTAAGTTGGCTTAGCACACTTTCTCATGTGAAAAATGACATTACGTTGCTTTGAATCTAGCTAAAAGAGATCACATGTGTACAAGGATCATATAAACATGGCTAGACGTTAGGATAAAACTCTACTTCATAACTCAACCAAAATAGTTCATGACGGGTTCACCTTTAGACATAGCGTCTAGATTAAGGTAAAATGGTTATGTTAAGACCTATGGTACCACTCTAAGTTGGCTTAGCACTCTTTTTTCATGTCAAAATGACATTAGGTTGCTTGAACCTAGCTAAAAGAGATCACATGTTTAGAAGGATCATATGAACATGGCTATACTTTAGGATAAAACTCGACTTCATAACTCAACCAAAATACTTCATGACGGGTTCACCAGTAGACATAGCGTCTAGATTAAGGTAAAATTGTTATGTTAAGACCTATGATACCACTCTAAGTTGGCTTAGCACAGTTTCTCATGTCAAAATGACATTAAGTTGCTTGAACCTAGCTAAATGAGATCACATGTTTAGAAGGATCATATGAACATGGCTAGACGTTAGGAAAAAACTCGACTTCATAACTCAACCAAAATACGTCATGACGGCTGCACTAGTAGACATAGCGTTTAGATTAAGGTAAAATTGTTATGTTAAGACCTATGATACCACTCTAAGTTGGCTTAGCACAGTTTCTCATGTCAAAATGACATTAGGTTGCTTGAACCTAGCTAAAAGAGATCACATGTTTAGAAGGATCATATGAACATGGCTATACTTTAGGATAAAACTCGACTTCATAACTCAACCAAAATAGTTCATGACGGGTTCAACCAGTAGACATAGCGTCTAGATTAAGGTAAAATTGTTATGTTAAGACCTATGATACCACTCTAAGTTGGCTTAGCGCACTTTCTCATGTGAAAAATGACATTATATTGCTTTAACCTAGCTAAAAGATATCACATGTGAAGAAGGATCATATGAACATGGCTAGACGTTAGGATCAAACTCGACTTCATAACTCAACCAAAATAGTTCATGACAGGTTCACCATTTGACATGGCGTTTAGATTAAGGGAAAATGGTTATGTTAAGACCTATGATACCACTTTAAGTTGGCTTAGCACACTTTCTCATGTGAAAAATGACATTACGTTGCTTTGAATCTAGCTAAAAGAGATCACATGTGTACAAGGATCATATAAACATGGCTAGACGTTAGGATAAAACTCGACTTCATAACTCAACCAAAATAGTTCATGACGGGTTCACCTTTAGACATAGCGTCTAGATTAAGGTAAAATGGTTATGTTAAGACCTATGGTACCACTCTAAGTTGGCTTAGCACTCTTTTTTCATGTCAAAATGACATTAGGTTGCTTGAACCTAGCTAAAAGAGATCACATGTTTAGAAGGATCATATGAACATGGCTATACTTTAGGATAAAACTCGACTTCATAACTTAACCAAAATACTTCATGACGGGTTCACCAGTAGACATAGCGTCTAGATTAAGGTAAAATTGTTATGTTAAGACCTATGATACCACTCTAAGTTGGCTTAGCACAGTTTCTCATGTCAAAATGACATTAAGTTGCTTGAACCTAGCTAAATGAGATCACATGTTTAGAAGGATCATATGAACATGGCTAGACGTTAGGATCAAACTCGACTTCATAACTCAACCAAAATAGTTCATGACAGGTTCACCATTTGACATGGCGTTTAGATTAAGGGAAAATGGTTATGTTAAGACCTATGATACCACTTTAAGTTGGCTTAGCACACTTTCTCATGTGAAAAATGACATTACGTTGCTTTGAATCTAGCTAAAAGAGATCACATGTGTACAAGGATCATATAAACATGGCTAGACGTTAGGATAAAACTCTACTTCATAACTCAACCAAAATAGTTCATGACAGGTTCACCAGTAGACATAGGGTCTAGATTAAGGTAAAATTGTTATGTTAAGACCTATGTACCACTCTAAGTTGGCTTAGCGCACTTTCTCATGTGAAAAATGACATTATATTGCTTTAACCTAGCTAAATGAGATCACATGTTTAGAAGGATCATATGAACATGGTTATACGTTAGGATAAAACTCGACTTCATAACTCAACCAAAATACTTCATGACGGGTTCACCAGTAGACATAGCGTCTAGATTAAGGTAAAATTGTTATGTTAAGACCTATGATACCACTCTAAGTTGGCTTAGCACAGTTTCTCATGTCAAAATGACATTAGGTTGCTTGAACCTAGCTAAAAGAGATCACATGTTTAGAAAGATCATATGAACATGGCTATACTTTAGGATAAAACTCGACTTCATAACTCAACCAAAATAGTTCATGACGGGTTCACCAGTAGACATAGCGTATAGATTAAGGTAAAATTGTTATGTTAAGACCTATGATACCACTCTAAGTTGGCTTAGCACAGTTTCTCATGTCAAAATGACATTAGGTTGCTTGAACCTAGCTAAAAGAGATCACATGTTTAGAAAGATCATATGAACATGGCTATACTTTAGGATAAAACTCGACTTCATAACTCAACCAAAATAGTTCATGACGGGTTCACCAGTAGACATAGCGTCTAGATTAAGGTAAAATTGTTATGTTAAGACCTATGGTACCACTCTAAGTTGGCTTAGCGCACTTTCTCATGTGAAAAATGACATTATATTGCTTTAACCTAGCTAAAAGAGATCACATGTTTAGAAGGATCATATGAACATGGCTATACTTTAGGATAAAACTCGACTTCATAACTCAACCAAAATAGTTCATGACGGGTTCACCTTTAGACATAGCGTCTAGATTAAGGTAAAATCATTATGTTAAGAACTATTATACCACTCTAAGTTGGCTTAGCACACTTTCTCATGTGAAAAATGACATTATGTTGCTTTGAATCTAGCTAAAAAAGATCACATGTGTACAAGGATCATATGAACATGGCTAGACGTTAGGATAAAACTCGACTTCATAAGTCAACCAAAATAGTTCATGACGGGTTCACCTTTAGACATAGCGTCTAGATTAAGGTAAAATGGTTATGTTAAGACCTATGGTACCACTCTAAGTTGGCTTAGCACTCTTTCTCAAGTCAAAATGACATTAGGTTGCTTGAACCTAGCTAAAAGAGATCACATGTTTAGAAGGATCATATGAACATGGCTATACTTTAGGATAAAACTCGACTTCATAACTCAACCAAAATAATTCATGACGGGTTCACCAGTAGAATAGCGTCTAGATTAAGGTAAAATTGTTATGTTAAGACCTATGTACCACTCTAAGTTGGCTTAGCGCACTTTCTCATGTGAAAAATGACATTATATTGCTTTAACCTAGCTAAAAGATATCACATGTGAAGAAGGATCATATGAACATGGCTAGACGTTAGGATCAAACTCGACTTCATAACTCAACCAAAATAGTTCATGACAGGTTCACCATTTGACATGGCGTTTAGATTAAGGGAAAATGGTTATGTTAAGACCTATGATACCACTTTAAGTTGGCTTAGCACACTTTCTCATGTGAAAAATGACATTACGTTGCTTTGAATCTAGCTAAAAGAGATCACATGTGTACAAGGATCATATAAACATGGCTAGACGTTAGGATAAAACTCGACTTCATAACTCAACCAAAATAGTTCATGACGGGTTCACCTTTAGACATAGCGTCTAGATTAAGGTAAAATGGTTATGTTAAGACCTATGGTACCACTCTAAGTTGGCTTAGCACTCTTTTTTCATGTCAAAATGACATTAGGTTGCTTGAACCTAGCTAAAAGAGATCACATGTTTAGAAGGATCATATGAACATGGCTATACTTTAGGATAAAACTCGACTTCATAACTTAACCAAAATACTTCATGACGGGTTCACCAGTAGACATAGCGTCTAGATTAAGGTAAAATTGTTATGTTAAGACCTATGATACCACTCTAAGTTGGCTTAGCACAGTTTCTCATGTCAAAATGACATTAAGTTGCTTGAACCTAGCTAAATGAGATCACATGTTTAGAAGGATCATATGAACATGGCTAGACGTTAGGATCAAACTCGACTTCATAACTCAACCAAAATAGTTCATGACAGGTTCACCATTTGACATGGCGTTTAGATTAAGGGAAAATGGTTATGTTAAGACCTATGATACCACTTTAAGTTGGCTTAGCACACTTTCTCATGTGAAAAATGACATTACGTTGCTTTGAATCTAGCTAAAAGAGATCACATGTGTACAAGGATCATATAAACATGGCTAGACGTTAGGATAAAACTCTACTTCATAACTCAACCAAAATAGTTCATGACAGGTTCACCAGTAGACATAGGGTCTAGATTAAGGTAAAATTGTTATGTTAAGACCTATGTACCACTCTAAGTTGGCTTAGCGCACTTTCTCATGTGAAAAATGACATTATATTGCTTTAACCTAGCTAAATGAGATCACATGTGAAGAAGGATCATATGAACATGGCTAGACGTTAGGATCAAACTCGACTTCATAACTCAACCAAAATAGTTCATGACAGGTTCACCATTTGACATGGCGTTTAGATTAAGGGAAAATGGTTATGTTAAGACCTATGATACCACTTTAAGTTGGCTTAGCACACTTTCTCATGTGAAAAATGACATTACGTTGCTTTGAATCTAGCTAAAAGAGATCACATGTGTACAAGGATCATATAAACATGGCTAGACGTTAGGATAAAACTCGACTTCATAACTCAACCAAAATAGTTCATGACGGGTTCACCTTTAGACATAGCGTCTAGATTAAGGTAAAATGGTTATGTTAAGACCTATGGTACCACTCTAAGTTGGCTTAGCACTCTTTTTTCATGTCAAAATGACATTAGGTTGCTTGAACCTAGCTAAAAGAGATCACATGTTTAGAAGGATCATATGAACATGGCTATACTTTAGGATAAAACTCGACTTCATAACTTAACCAAAATACTTCATGACGGGTTCACCAGTAGACATAGCGTCTAGATTAAGGTAAAATTGTTATGTTAAGACCTATGATACCACTCTAAGTTGGCTTAGCACAGTTTCTCATGTCAAAATGACATTAAGTTGCTTGAACCTAGCTAAATGAGATCACATGTTTAGAAGGATCATATGAACATGGCTAGACGTTAGGAAAAAACTCGACTTCATAACTCAACCAAAATACGTCATGACGGGTTCACTAGTAGACATAGCGTTTAGATTAAGGTAAAATTGTTATGTTAAGACCTATGATACCACTCTAAGTTGGCTTAGCACAGTTTCTCATGTCAAAATGACATTAGGTTGCTTGAACCTAGCTAAAAGAGATCACATGTTTAGAAGGATCATATGAACATGGCTATACTTTAGGATAAAACTCGACTTCATAACTCAACCAAAATAGTTCATGACGGGTTCACCAGTAGACATAGCGTCTAGATTAAGGTAAAATTGTTATGTTAAGACCTATGATACCACTCTAAGTTGGCTTAGCACAGTTTCTCATGTCAAAATGACATTAAGTTGCTTGAACCTAGCTAAATGAGATCACATGTTTAGAAGGATCATATGAACATGGCTAGACGTTAGGATCAAACTCGACTTCATAACTCAACCAAAATAGTTCATGACAGGTTCACCATTTGACATGGCGTTTAGATTAAGGGAAAATGGTTATGTTAAGACCTATGATACCACTTTAAGTTGGCTTAGCACACTTTCTCATGTGAAAAATGACATTACGTTGCTTTGAATCTAGCTAAAAGAGATCACATGTGTACAAGGATCATATAAACATGGCTAGACGTTAGGATAAAACTCGACTTCATAACTCAACCAAAATAGTTCATGACGGGTTCACCTTTAGACATAGCGTCTAGATTAAGGTAAAATGGTTATGTTAAGACCTATGGTACCACTCTAAGTTGGCTTAGCACTCTTTTTTCATGTCAAAATGACATTAGGTTGCTTGAACCTAGCTAAAAGAGATCACATGTTTAGAAGGATCATATGAACATGGCTATACTTTAGGATAAAACTCGACTTCATAACTTAACCAAAATACTTCATGACGGGTTCACCAGTAGACATAGCGTCTAGATTAAGGTAAAATTGTTATGTTAAGACCTATGATACCACTCTAAGTTGGCTTAGCACAGTTTCTCATGTCAAAATGACATTAAGTTGCTTGAACCTAGCTAAATGAGATCACATGTTTAGAAGGATCATATGAACATGGCTAGACGTTAGGAAAAAACTCGACTTCATAACTCAACCAAAATACGTCATGACGGGTTCACTAGTAGACATAGCGTTTAGATTAAGGTAAAATTGTTATGTTAAGACCTATGATACCACTCTAAGTTGGCTTAGCACAGTTTCTCATGTCAAAATGACATTAGGTTGCTTGAACCTAGCTAAAAGAGATCACATGTTTAGAAGGATCATATGAACATGGCTATACTTTAGGATAAAACTCGACTTCATAACTCAACCAAAATAGTTCATGACGGGTTCACCAGTAGACATAGCGTCTAGATTAAGGTAAAATTGTTATGTTAAGACCTATGATACCACTCTAAGTTGGCTTAGCACAGTTTCTCATGTCAAAATGACATTAAGTTGCTTGAACCTAGCTAAATGAGATCACATGTTTAGAAGGATCATATGAACATGGCTAGACGTTAGGATCAAACTCGACTTCATAACTCAACCAAAATAGTTCATGACAGGTTCACCATTTGACATGGCGTTTAGATTAAGGGAAAATGGTTATGTTAAGACCTATGATACCACTTTAAGTTGGCTTAGCACACTTTCTCATGTGAAAAATGACATTACGTTGCTTTGAATCTAGCTAAAAGAGATCACATGTGTACAAGGATCATATAAACATGGCTAGACGTTAGGATAAAACTCTACTTCATAACTCAACCAAAATAGTTCATGACGGGTTCACCTTTAGACATAGCGTCTAGATTAAGGTAAAATGGTTATGTTAAGACCTATGGTACCACTCTAAGTTGGCTTAGCACTCTTTTTTCATGTCAAAATGACATTAGGTTGCTTGAACCTAGCTAAAAGAGATCACATGTTTAGAAGGATCATATGAACATGGCTATACTTTAGGATAAAACTCGACTTCATAACTCAACCAAAATACTTCATGACGGGTTCACCAGTAGACATAGCGTCTAGATTAAGGTAAAATTGTTATGTTAAGACCTATGATACCACTCTAAGTTGGCTTAGCACAGTTTCTCATGTCAAAATGACATTAAGTTGCTTGAACCTAGCTAAATGAGATCACATGTTTAGAAGGATCATATGAACATGGCTAGACGTTAGGAAAAAACTCGACTTCATAACTCAACCAAAATACGTCATGACGGGTGCACTAGTAGACATAGCGTTTAGATTAAGGTAAAATTGTTATGTTAAGACCTATGATACCACTCTAAGTTGGCTTAGCACAGTTTCTCATGTCAAAATGACATTAGGTTGCTTGAACCTAGCTAAAAGAGATCACATGTTTAGAAGGATCATATGAACATGGCTATACTTTAGGATAAAACTCGACTTCATAACTCAACCAAAATAGTTCATGACGGGTTCACCAGTAGACATAGCGTCTAGATTAAGGTAAAATTGTTATGTTAAGACCTATGATACCACTCTAAGTTGGCTTAGCACAGTTTCTCATGTCAAAATGACATTAAGTTGCTTGAACCTAGCTAAATGAGATCACATGTTTAGAAGGATCATATGAACATGGCTAGACGTTAGGATCAAACTCGACTTCATAACTCAACCAAAATAGTTCATGACAGGTTCACCATTTGACATGGCGTTTAGATTAAGGGAAAATGGTTATGTTAAGACCTATGATACCACTTTAAGTTGGCTTAGCACACTTTCTCATGTGAAAAATGACATTACGTTGCTTTGAATCTAGCTAAAAGAGATCACATGTGTACAAGGATCATATAAACATGGCTAGACGTTAGGATAAAACTCTACTTCATAACTCAACCAAAATAGTTCATGACGGGTTCACCTTTAGACATAGCGTCTAGATTAAGGTAAAATGGTTATGTTAAGACCTATGGTACCACTCTAAGTTGGCTTAGCACTCTTTTTTCATGTCAAAATGACATTAGGTTGCTTGAACCTAGCTAAAAGAGATCACATGTTTAGAAGGATCATATGAACATGGCTATACTTTAGGATAAAACTCGACTTCATAACTCAACCAAAATACTTCATGACGGGTTCACCAGTAGACATAGCGTCTAGATTAAGGTAAAATTGTTATGTTAAGACCTATGATACCACTCTAAGTTGGCTTAGCACAGTTTCTCATGTCAAAATGACATTAAGTTGCTTGAACCTAGCTAAATGAGATCACATGTTTAGAAGGATCATATGAACATGGCTAGACGTTAGGAAAAAACTCGACTTCATAACTCAACCAAAATACGTCATGACGGGTGCACTAGTAGACATAGCGTTTAGATTAAGGTAAAATTGTTATGTTAAGACCTATGATACCACTCTAAGTTGGCTTAGCACAGTTTCTCATGTCAAAATGACATTAGGTTGCTTGAACCTAGCTAAAAGAGATCACATGTTTAGAAAGATCATATGAACATGGCTATACTTTAGGATAAAACTCGACTTCATAACTCAACCAAAATAGTTCATGACGGGTACACCAGTAGACATAGCGTCTAGATTAAGGTAAAATTGTTATGTTAAGACCTATGTACCACTCTAGGTTGGCTTAGCGCACTTTCTCATGTCAAAATGACATTAAGTTGCTTGAACCTAGCTAAATGAGATCACATGTTTAGAAGGATCATATGAACATGGTTATACGTTAGGATAAAACTCGACTTCATAACTCAACCAAATAACTTCATGACGGGTTCACCAGTAGACATAGCGTCTAGATTAAGGTAAAATTGTTATGTTAAGACCTATGATACCACTCGAAGTAGGCTTAGCACACTTTCTCATGTGAAAAATGACATTATGTTGCTTTGAATCTAGCTAAAAAAGATCACATGTGTACAAGGATCATATGAAAATGGCTAGACGTTCGGATAAAAGTCGACTTCATAACTCAACCAAAATAGTTCATGACGTGTTCACCTTTAGACATAGCGTCTAGATTAAGGTAAAATGGTTATGTTAAGACCTATGGTACCACTCTAAGTTGGCTTGGCACTCTTTCTCATGTGAAAAATGACAATACGTTGCTTTGAATCTAGCTAAAAGAGACCACATGTGTACAAGGATCATATAAACATGGCTAGACGTTAGGATAAAACTCGACTTCATAACTCAACCAAAATAGGTCATGACGGGTTCACCTTTAGACATAGCGTCTAGATTAAGGTAAAATCATTATGTTAAGACCTATGATACCACTCTAAGTTGGCTTAGCACACTTTCTCATGCCAAAAAGACATTAAGTTGCTTGAACCTAGCTAAAATGAGATCACATGTTTAGAAGGATCATATGAACATGGCTATACGTTTGGATAAAACTCGACTTCATAACTCAACCAAAATAGTTCATTACGGGTTCACCAGTAGACAAAATGTCTAGATTAAGGTAAAATTGTTATGTTAAGACCTATGGTACCACTCTAAGTTGGCTTAGCGCACTTTCTCATGTGAAAAATGACATTATATTGCTTTAACCTAGCTAAAAGATATCACATGTGAAGAAGGATCATATGAACATGGCTAGACGTTAGGATCAAACTCGACTTCATAACTCAACCAAAATAGTTCATGACAGGTTCACCATTTGACATGGCGTTTAGATTAAGGGAAAATGGTTATGTTAAGACCTATGATACCACTTTAAGTTGGCTTAGCACACTTTCTCATGTGAAAAATGACATTACGTTGCTTTGAATCTAGCTAAAAGAGATCACATGTGTACAAGGATCATATAAACATGGCTAGACGTTAGGATAAAACTCGACTTTATAACTCAACCAAAATAGTTCATGACGGGTTCACCTTTAGACATAGCGTCTAGATTAAGGTAAAATCATTATGTTAAGAACTATTATACCACTCTAAGTTGGCTTAGCACACTTTCTCATATGAAAAATGACATTATGTTGCTTTGAATCTAGCTAAAAAAGATCACATGTGTACAAGGATCATATGAACATGGCTAGACGTTCGAATAAAAGTGGACTTCATAACTCAACCAAAATAGTTCATGACGGGTTCACCTTTAGACATAGCGTCTAGATTAAGGTAAAATGGTTATGTTAAGACCTATGGTACCACTCTAAGTTGGCTTAGCACTCTTTCTCATGTCAAAATGACATTAGGTTGCTTAAACCTAGCTAAAAGAGATCACATGTTTAGAAGGATCATATGAACATGGTTATACTTTAGGATAAAACTCGACTTCATAACTCAACCAAAATAGTTCATGACGGGTTCACCTTTAGACATAATGTCTAGATTAAGGAAAAATCATTATGTTAAGAACTATTATACCACTCTAAGTTGGCTTAGCACACTTTCTCATGTGAAAAATGACATTATGTTGCTTTGAATCTAGCTAAAAAAGATCACATGTGTACAAGGATCATATGAACATGGCTAGACGTTCGAATAAAAGTAGACTTCATAACTCAACCAAAATAGTTCATGACGGGTTCACCTTTAGACATAGCTTCTAGATTAAGGTAAAATGGTTATGTTAAGACCTATGGTACCACTCTAAGTTGGCTTAGCACTCTTTCTCATGTCAAAATGACATTAGGTTGCTTGAACCTAGCTAAAAGAGATCACATGTTTAGAAGGATCATATGAACATGGCTATACTTTAGGATAAAACTCGACTTCATAACTCAACCAAAATAGTTCATGACAGGTTCACCAGTAGACATAGGGTCTAGATTAAGGTAAAATTGTTATGTTAAGACCTATGTACCACTCTAAGTTGGCTCAGCGCACTTTCTCATGTGAAAAATGACATTATATTGCTTTAACCTAGCTAAATGAGATCACATGTTTAGAAGGATCATATGAACATGGTTATACGTTAGGATAAAACTCGACTTCATAACTCAACCAAAATACTTCATGACGGGTTCACCAGTAGACATAGCGTCTAGATTAAGGTAAAATTGTTATGTTAAGACCTATGATACCACTCTAAGTTGGCTTAGCACAGTTTCTCATGTCAAAAATACATTAGGTTGCTTGAACCTAGCTAAAAGAGATCACATGTTTAGAAAGATCATATGAACATGGCTATACTTTAGGATAAAACTCGACTTCATAACTCAACAAAAATAGTTCATGACGGGTTCACCAGTAGACATAGCGTCTAGATTAAGGTAAAATTGTTATGTTAAGACCTATGATACCACTCTAAGTTGGCTTAGCACAGTTTCTCATGTCAAAATGACATTAAGTTGCTTGAACCTAGCTAAATGAGATCACATGTTTAGAAGGATCATATGAACATGGCTAGACGTTAGGATCAAACTCGACTTCATAACTCAACCAAAATAGTTCATGACAGGTTCACCATTTGACATGGCGTTTAGATTAAGGGAAAATGGTTATGTTAAGACCTATGATACCACTTTAAGTTGGCTTAGCACACTTTCTCATGTGAAAAATGACATTACGTTGCTTTGAATCTAGCTAAAAGAGATCACATGTGTACAAGGATCATATAAACATGGCTAGACGTTAGGATAAAACTCGACTTCATAACTCAACCAAAATAGTTCATGACGGGTTCACCTTTAGACATAGCGTCTAGATTAAGGTAAAATGGTTATGTTAAGACCTATGGTACCACTCTAAGTTGGCTTAGCACTCTTTTTTCATGTCAAAATGACATTAGGTTGCTTGAACCTAGCTAAAAGAGATCACATGTTTAGAAGGATCATATGAACATGGCTATACTTTAGGATAAAACTCGACTTCATAACTTAACCAAAATACTTCATGACGGGTTCACCAGTAGACATAGCGTCTAGATTAAGGTAAAATTGTTATGTTAAGACCTATGATACCACTCTAAGTTGGCTTAGCACAGTTTCTCATGTCAAAATGACATTAAGTTGCTTGAACCTAGCTAAATGAGATCACATGTTTAGAAGGATCATATGAACATGGCTAGACGTTAGGATCAAACTCGACTTCATAACTCAACCAAAATAGTTCATGACAGGTTCACCATTTGACATGGCGTTTAGATTAAGGGAAAATGGTTATGTTAAGACCTATGATACCACTTTAAGTTGGCTTAGCACACTTTCTCATGTGAAAAATGACATTACGTTGCTTTGAATCTAGCTAAAAGAGATCACATGTGTACAAGGATCATATAAACATGGCTAGACGTTAGGATAAAACTCGACTTCATAACTCAACCAAAATAGTTCATGACGGGTTCACCTTTAGACATAGCGTCTAGATTAATGTAAAATGGTTATGTTAAGACCTATGGTACCACTCTAAGTTGGCTTAGCACTCTTTTTCATGTCAAAATGACATTAGGTTGCTTGAACCTAGCTAAAAGAGATCACATGTTTAGAAGGATCATATGAACATGGCTATACTTTAGGATAAAACTCGACTTCATAACTCAACCAAAATAGTTCATGACGGGTTCACCAGTAGACATAGCGTCTAGATTAAGGTAAAATTGTTATGTTAAGACCTATGATACCACTCTAAGTTGGCTTAGCACAGTTTCTCATGTCAAAATGACATTAACTTGCTTGAACCTAGCTAAATGAGATCACATGTTTAGAAGGATCATATGAACATGGCTAGACGTTAAGAAAAAACTCGACTTCATAACTCAACCAAAATACGTCATGACGGGTTCACTAGTAGACATAGCGTTTAGATTAAGGTAAAATTGTTATGTTAAGACCTATGATACCACTCTAAGTTGGCTTAGCACAGTTTCTCATGTCAAAATGACATTAGGTTGCTTGAACCTAGCTAAAAGAGATCACATGTTTAGAAAGATCATATGAACATGGCTATACTTTAGGATAAAACTCGACTTCATAACTCAACCAAAATAGTTCATGACGGGTTCACCAGTAGACATAGCGTCTAGATTAAGGTAAAATTGTTATGTTAAGACCTATGGTACCACTCTAAGTTGGCTTAGCACACTTTCTCATGTGAAAAATGACATTACGTTGCTTTGAATCTAGCTAAAAGAGATCACATGTGTACAAGGATCATATAAGCATGGCTAGACGTTAGGATAAAACTCGACTTCATAACTCAACCAAAATAGTTCATGACGGGTTCACCTTTAGACATAGCGTCTAGATTAATGTAAAATGGTTATGTTAAGACCTATGGTACCACTCTAAGTTGGCTTAGCACTCTTTTTCATGTCAAAATGACATTAGGTTGCTTGAACCTAGCTAAAAGAGATCACATGTTTAGAAGGATCATATGAACATGGCTATACTTTAGGATAAAACTCGACTTCATAACTCAACCAAAATACTTCATGACGGGTTCACCAGTAGACATAACGTCTAGATTAAGGTAAAATTGTTATGTTAAGACCTATGATACCACTCTAAGTTGGCTTAGCACAGTTTCTCATGTCAAAATGACATTAAGTTGCTTGAACCTAGCTAAATGAGATCACATGTTTAGAAGGATCATATGAACATGGCTAGACGTTAAGAAAAAACTCGACTTCATAACTCAACCAAAATACGTCATGACGGGTTCACTAGTAGACATAGCGTTTAGATTAAGGTAAAATTGTTATGTTAAGACCTATGATACCACTCTAAGTTGGCTTAGCACAGTTTCTCATGTCAAAATGACATTAGGTTGCTTGAATCTAGTTAAAAGAGATCACATGTTTAGAAAGATCATATGAACATGGCTATACTTTAGTATAAAACTCGACTTCATAACTCAACCAAAATAGTTCATGACGGGTTCACCAGTAGACATAGCGTCTAGATTAAGGTAAAATTGTTATGTTAAGACCTATGATACCACTCTAAGTTGGCTTAGCACAGTTTCTCATGTCAAAATGACATTAAGTTGCTTGAACCTAGCTAAATGAGATCACTTGTTTAGAAGGATCATATGAACATGGCTAGACGTTAGGATCAAACTTGACTTCATAACTCAACCAAAATAGTTCATGACAGGTTCACCATTTGACATGGCGTTTAGATTAAGGGAAAATGGTTATGTTAAGACCTATGATACCACTTTAAGTTGGCTTAGCACACTTTCTCATGTGAAAAATGACATTACGTTGCTTTGAATCTAGCTAAAAGAGATCACATGTGTACAAGGATCATATAAACATGGCTAGACGTTAGGATAAAACTCGACTTCATAACTCAACCAAAATAGTTCATGACGGGTTCACCTTTAGACATAGCGTCTAGATTAATGTAAAATGGTTATGTTAAGACCTATGGTACCACTCTAAGTTGGCTTAGCACTCTTTTTCATGTCAAAATGACATTAGGTTGCTTGAACCTAGCTAAAAGAGATCACATGTTTAGAAGGATCATATGAACATGGCTATACTTTAGGATAAAACTCGACTTCATAACTCAACCAAAATACTTCATGACGGGTTCACCAGTAGACATAGCGTCTAGATTAAGGTAAAATTGTTATGTTAAGACCTATGATACCACTCTAAGTTGGCTTAGCACAGTTTCTCATGTCAAAATGACATTAAGTTGCTTGAACCTAGCTAAATGAGATCACATGTTTAGAAGGATCATATGAACATGGCTAGACGTTAGGAAAAAACTCGACTTCATAACTCAACCAAAATACGTCATGACGGGTTCACTAGTAGACATAGCGTTTAGATTAAGGTAAAATTGTTATGTTAAGACCTATGATACCACTCTAAGTTGGCTTAGCACAGTTTCTCATGTCAAAATGACATTAAGTTGCTTGAACCTAGCTAAATGAGATCACATGTTTAGAAGGATCATATGAACATGGCTAGACGTTAGGATCAAACTCGACTTCATAACTCAACCAAAATAGTTCATGACAGGTTCACCATTTGACATGGCGTTTAGATTAAGGGAAAATGGTTATGTTAAGACCTATGATACCACTTTAAGTTGGCTTAGCACACTTTCTCATGTGAAAAATGACATTACGTTGCTTTGAATCTAGCTAAAAGAGATCACATGTGTACAAGGATCATATAAACATGGCTAGACGTTAGGATAAAACTCGACTTCATAACTCAACCAAAATAGTTCATGACGGGTTCACCTTTAGACATAGCGTCTAGATTAATGTAAAATGGTTATGTTAAGACCTATGGTACCACTCTAAGTTGGCTTAGCACTCTTTTTCATGTCAAAATGACATTAGGTTGCTTGAACCTAGCTAAAAGAGATCACATGTTTAGAAGGATCATATGAACATGGCTATACTTTAGGATAAAACTCGACTTCATAACTCAACCAAAATACTTCATGACGGGTTCACCAGTAGACATAGCGTCTAGATTAAGGTAAAATTGTTATGTTAAGACCTATGATACCACTCTAAGTTGGCTTAGCACAGTTTCTCATGTCAAAATGACAATAAGTTGCTTGAACCTAGCTAAATGAGATCACATGTTTAGAATGATCATATGAACATGGCTAGACGTTAAGAAAAAACTCGACTTCATAACTCAACCAAAATACGTCATGACGGGTTCACTAGTAGACATAGCGTTTAGATTAAGGTAAAATTGTTATGTTAAGACCTATGATACCACTCTAAGTTGGCTTAGCACAGTTTCTCATGTCAAAATGACATTAGGTTGCTTGAATCTAGTTAAAAGAGATCACATGTTTAGAAAGATCATATGAACATGGCTATACTTTAGGATAAAACTCGACTTCATAACTCAACCAAAATAGTTCATGACGGGTTCACCAGTAGACATAGCGTCTAGATTAAGGTAAAATTGTTATGTTAAGACCTATGATACCACTCTAAGTTGGCTTAGCACAGTTTCTCATGTCAAAATGACATTAAGTTGCTTGAACCTAGCTAAATGAGATCACTTGTTTAGAAGGATCATATGAACATGGCTAGACGTTAGGATCAAACTCGACTTCATAACTCAACCAAAATAGTTCATGACAGGTTCACCATTTGACATGGCGTTTAGATTAAGGGAAAATGGTTATGTTAAGACCTATGATACCACTTTAAGTTGGCTTAGCACACTTTCTCATGTGAAAAATGACATTACGTTGCTTTGAATCTAGCTAAAAGAGATCACATGTGTACAAGGATCATATAAACATGGCTAGACGTTAGGATAAAACTCGACTTCATAACTCAACCAAAATAGTTCATGACGGGTTCACCTTTAGACATAGCGTCTAGATTAATGTAAAATGGTTATGTTAAGACCTATGGTACCACTCTAAGTTGGCTTAGCACTCTTTTCATGTCAAAATGACATTAGGTTGCTTGAACCTAGCTAAAAGAGATCACATGTTTAGAAGGATCATATGAACATGACTATACTTTAGGATAAAACTCGACTTCATAACTCAACCAAAATACTTCATGACGGGTTCACCAGTAGACATAGCGTCTAGATTAAGGTAAAATTGTTATGTTAAGACCTATGATACCACTCTAAGTTGGCTTAGCACAGTTTCTCATGTCAAAATGACATTAAGTTGCTTGAACCTAGCTAAATGAGATCACATGTTTAGAAGGATCATATGAACATGGCTAGACGTTAGGAAAAAAACTCGACTTCATAACTCAACCAAAATACGTAATGACGGGTTCACTAGTAGACATAGCGTTTAGATTAAGGTAAAATTGTTATGTTAAGACCTATGATACCACTCTAAGTTGGCTTAGCACAGTTTCTCATGTCAAAATGACATTAAGTTGCTTGAACCTAGCTAAATGAGATCACATGTTTAGAAGGATCATATGAACATGGCTAGACGTTAGGATCAAACTCGACTTCATAACTCAACCAAAATAGTTCATGACAGGTTCACCATTTGACATGGCGTTTAGATTAAGGGAAAATGGTTATGTTAAGACCTATGATACCACTTTAAGTTGGCTTAGCACACTTTCTCATGTGAAAAATGACATTACGTTGCTTTGAATCTAGCTAAAAGAGATCACATGTGTACAAGGATCATATAAACATGGCTAGACGTTAGGATAAAACTCGACTTCATAACTCAACCAAAATAGTTCATGACGGGTTCACCTTTAGACATAGCGTCTAGATTAATGTAAAATGGTTATGTTAAGACCTATGGTACCACTCTAAGTTGGCTTAGCACTCTTTTTCATGTCAAAATGACATTAGGTTGCTTGAACCTAGCTAAAAGAGATCACATGTTTAGAAGGATCATATGAACATGGCTATACTTTAGGATAAAACTCGACTTCATAACTCAACCAAAATACTTCATGACGGGTTCACCAGTAGACATAGCGTCTAGATTAAGGTAAAATTGTTATGTTAAGACCTATGATACCACTCTAAGTTGGCTTAGCACAGTTTCTCATGTCAAAATGACATTAAGTTGCTTGAACCTAGCTAAATGAGATCACATGTTTAGAAGGATCATATGAACATGGCTAGACGTTAAGAAAAAACTCGACTTCATAACTCAACCAAACTACGTCATGACGGGTTCACTAATAGACATAGCGTTTAGATTGAGGTAAAATTGTTATGTTAAGACCTATGATACCACTCTAAGTTGGCTTAGCACAGTTTCTCATGTCAAAATGACATTAGGTTGCTTGAACCTAGCTAAAAGAGATCACATGTTTAGAAAGATCATATGAACATGGCTATACTTTAGGATAAAACTCGACTTCATAACTCAACCAAAATAGTTCATGACGGGTTCACCAGTAGACATAGCGTCTAGATTAAGGTAAAATTGTTATGTTAAGACCTATGGTACCACTCTAAGTTGGCTTAGCACACTTTCTCATGTGAAAAATGACATTACGTTGCTTTGAATCTAGCTAAAAGAGATCACATGTGTACAAGGATCATATAAGCATGGCTAGACGTTAGGATAAAACTCGACTTCATAACTCAACCAAAATAGTTCATGACGGGTTCACCTTTAGACATAGCGTCTAGATTAATGTAAAATGGTTATGTTAAGACCTATGGTACCACTCTAAGTTGGCTTAGCACTCTTTTTCATGTCAAAATGACATTAGGTTGCTTGAACCTAGCTAAAAGAGATCACATGTTTAGAAGGATCATATGAACATGGCTATACTTTAGGATAAAACTCGACTTCATAACTCAACCAAAATACTTCATGACGGGTTCACCAGTAGACATAGCGTCTAGATTAAGGTAAAATTGTTATGTTAAGACCTATGATACCACTCTAAGTTGGCTTAGCACAGTTTCTCATGTCAAAATGACATTAAGTTGCTTGAACCTAGCTAAATGAGATCACATGTTTAGAAGGATCATAAGAACATGGCTAGACGTTAAGAAAAAACTCGACTTCATAACTCAACCAAAATACGTCATGACGGGTTCACTAGTAGACATAGCGTTTAGATTAAGGTAAAATTGTTATGTTAAGACCTATGATACCACTCTAAGTTGGCTTAGCACAGTTTCTCATGTCAAAATGACATTAGGTTGCTTGAACCTAGCTAAAAGAGATCACATGTTTAGAAAGATCATATGAACATGGCTATACTTTAGGATAAAACTCGACTTCATAACTCAACCAAAATAGTTCATGACGGGTTCACCAGTAGACATAGCGTCTAGATTAAGGTAAAATTGTTATGTTAAGACCTATGATACCACTCTAAGTTGGCTTAGCACAGTTTCTCATGTCAAAATGACATTAAGTTGCTTGAACCTAGCTAAATGAGATCACTTGTTTAGAAGGATCATATGAACATGGCTAGACGTTAGGATCAAACTCGACTTCATAACTCAACCAAAATAGTTCATGACAGGTTCACCATTTGACATGGCGTTTAGATTAAGGGAAAATGGTTATGTTAAGACCTATGATACCACTTTAAGTTGGCTTAGCACACTTTCTCATGTGAAAAATGACATTACGTTGCTTTGAATCTAGCTAAAAGAGATCACATGTGTACAAGGATCATATAAACATGGCTAGACGTTAGGATAAAACTCGACTTCATAACTCAACCAAAATAGTTCATGACGGGTTCACCTTTAGACATAGCGTCTAGATTAAGGTAAAATTGTTATGTTAAGACCTATGATACCACTCTAAGTTGGCTTAGCACAGTTTCTCATGTCAAAATGACATTAAGTTGCTTGAACCTAGCTAAATGAGATCACTTGTTTAGAAGGATCATATGAACATGGCTAGACGTTAGGATCAAACTCGACTTCATAACTCAACCAAAATAGTTCATGACAGGTTCACCATTTGACATGGCGTTTAGATTAAGGGAAAATGGTTATGTTAAGACCTATGATACCACTTTAAGTTGGCTTAGCACACTTTCTCATGTGAAAAATGACATTACGTTGCTTTGAATCTAGCTAAAAGAGATCACATGTGTACAAGGATCATATAAACATGGCTAGACGTTAGGATAAAACTCGACTTCATAACTCAACCAAAATAGTTCATGACGGGTTTCACCTTTAGACATAGCGTCTAGATTAATGTAAAATGGTTATGTTAAGACCTATGGTACCACTCTAAGTTGGCTTAGCACTCTTTTTCATGTCAAAATGACATTAGGTTGCTTGAACCTAGCTAAAAGAGATCACATGTTTAGAAGGATCATATGAACATGGCTATACTTTAGGATAAAACTCGACTTCATAACTCAACCAAAATACTTCATGACGGGTTCACCAGTAGACATAGCGTCTAGATTAAGGTAAAATTGTTATGTTAAGACCTATGATACCACTCTAAGTTGGCTTAGCACAGTTTCTCATGTCAAAATGACATTAAGTTGCTTGAACCTAGCTAAATGAGATCACATGTTTAGAAGGATCATATGAACATGGCTAGACGTTAGGAAAAAACTCGACTTCATAACTCAACCAAAATACGTCATGACGGGTTCACTAGTAGACATAGCGTTTAGATTAAGGTAAAATTGTTATGTTAAGACCTATGATACCACTCTAAGTTGGCTTAGCACAGTTTCTCATGTCAAAATGACATTAGGTTGCTTGAACCTAGCTAAAAGAGATCACATGTTTAGAAAGATCATATGAACATGGCTATACTTTAGGATAAAACTCGACTTCATAACTCAACCAAAATAGTTCATGACGGGTTCACCTTTAGACATAGCGTCTAGATTAATGTAAAATGGTTATGTTAAGACCTATGGTACCACTCTAAGTTGGCTTAGCACTCTTTTTCATGTCAAAATGACATTAGGTTGCTTGAACCTAGCTAAAAGAGATCACATGTTTAGAAGGATCATATGAACATGGCTATACTTTAGGATAAAACTCGACTTCATAACTCAACCAAAATACTTCATGACGGGTTCACCAGTAGACATAGCGTCTAGATTAAGGTAAAATTGTTATGTTAAGACCTATGATACCACTCTAAGTAGGCTTAGCACACTTTCTCATGTCAAAATGACATTAAGTTGCTTGAACCTAGCTAAATGAGATCACATGTTTAGAAGGATCATATGAACATGGCTATACGTTAGGATAAAAGTCGACTTCATAACTCAACCAAAATAGTTCATGACGGGTTCACCAGTAGACATAGCGTCTAGATTAAGGTAAAATTGTTATGTTAAGACCTATGATACCACTCTAAGTTGGCTTAGCACAGTTTCTCATGTCAAAATGACATTAAGTTGCTTGAACCTAGCTAAATGAAATCACATGTTTAGAAGGATCATATGAACATGGCTAGACGTTAGGATCAAACTCGACTTCATAACTCAACCAAAATAGTTCATGACAGGTTCACCATTTGACATGGCGTTTAGATTAAGGGAAAATGGTTATGTTAAGACCTATGATACCACTTTAAGTTGGCTTAGCACACTTTCTCATGTGAAAAATGACATTACGTTGCTTTGAATCTAGCTAAAAGAGATCACATGTGTACAAGGATCATATAAACATGGCTAGACGTTAGGATAAAACTCGACTTCATAACTCAACCAAAATAGTTCATGACGGGTTCACCTTTAGACATAGCGTCTAGATTAATGTAAAATGGTTATGTTAAGACCTATGGTACCACTCTAAGTTGGCTTAGCACTCTTTTTCATGTCAAAAATGACATTAGGTTGCTTGAACCTAGCTAAAAGAGATCACATGTTTAGAAGGATCATATGAACATGGCTATACTTTAGGATAAAACTCGACTTCATAACTCAACCAAAATACTTCATGACGGGTTCACCAGTAGACATAGCGTCTAGATTAAGGTAAAATTGTTATGTTAAGACCTATGATACCACTCTAAGTTGGCTTAGCACAGTTTCTCATGTCAAAATGACATTAAGTTGCTTGAACCTAGCTAAATGAGATCACATGTTTAGAAGGATCATAAGAACATGGC
>JAKUCM010006297.1:0-21608 GCA_023374145.1 Lepidium sativum
GAGAGAGAGAGAGACCTGCAGAAGTGAACAACCCCAATAAACATCAGAATCTAAAACTCAACTGGGTTGAAAATTTGTAAAAATCCAAAGGCTACGTTGAGTTAAATCACAGGAAGAAAGCTGATCAGAAATATAGCTGAGATTTTCTAACTTAGAAGTCTTTTTGTTTATCAAACGTAATTTAGTGAAAGATATTGAACAAACATCACAAAGCTAAACGCCACGGGGTGGCTTAATGCTTTAGTAAATTCAGAGGCTTAGTAGACATTTGAATAATGAATGTGAATTAGATTTAGGATTCAAAATTCACGGCTTTGTAGATTTCACTTTCTCAACACGCTGACCTGAGACAAGGTCAATCCTTTGGCACTATTGCATTTAACAAGCTGATCGTATTGCTGCTTAATTTTCCTCTGCGTAGAACTGCTTTTCGAGGTAAAAGGGCACAAGCAAACAAGCTCTGGTTTGATTTCCGAATTCGAAATCGAGCCCGACCTCGGATTCAAAACAACACCATCTCCTTCACCAAGCTGCTTGTCGCCACTGGATTCATCTTTTTCGTCTGATTTCTTCTTCTTACTTCGCTTCTTCTTCTTTTTCTTCTTCTTCGTATGATCACCCTCCCAATCCGACTCCTCCTTCTTATCGGAAAGCAGGAGCTCATAAAGACGCGAATTTGTTAAATGGGTCTGGTCATTTACAAGGGTTTGGTGCTGGGCTACGTCGGAGATACCCGTTAAAGACGATTGTGGTTCGAGTTTAGTTTGCGATTTGGATAAGAATGTCGGCTTGTGCACAGTAGCTCTGCGGTGGGAAGCTTTGAGGAGAAAGAAGATAGCGGAGAGGAATGAAAGGAAGGAGAGAATTAAGAGAGAAAATAACAGTACGAAATACATGAGAGAGTTTAATGTAGATGCTAATATTTTGATTTTTGTGAAGCGGAGCCGCCATTAACGTGCTTCCTACATCACAGGGAACGGAGAGAGCCCAAAAAAAAATGATAAAAGATAAAGCGACGACGAAAACGGTCTCAACGAATATATTTTAATAATAAAATAATAAAATAAGTTAAAAAAATTCATTAAAAAGTTTCAATAAAAAACTTTCATAAAATTTCTTAAAAATTTCTAAAATTTTTAATAATAAAATAAATTTAAAAAATCTTTAAAAAATATTTGATAATGGTGATCTTAGTAACTTAGGATATTTTTATGGAAGTTTTATAACTATTTTGGTCTTTCATTTTTGAAATTAATTTTGAATTAGCCATATAATTTAAGAGATCATACTAGTAATATCTGGTTTTATTATTATTATAATATTAATAATAATAATTATTATTACTATTAATTTTATGTTTTTGAATTTGTATATTAAAGAATTACTATAAATGATTCTTTGTTTAGTGACCGGTGATAAATTTATTTGGCTACTGAATCGGTCATTTGTAACTCAATATATATTATCTATCGTTGATATAAAGAATTACTATGACTGCTTGAGAGATAGTTTCCTCTCGATTTCACGATGGTTCATTTGTCGTTTTCTCCCTTCACAAAATCAATCTTTCAGAGAGCAAACAGAGCTATATGACTCAATAAAGATCGAATCGCTCTGGCTTGGTAGGTAATGTTCTGGAGTCTATCTACCGGCTATCTTCCGATTTTGTCGATTATGTTTAGGAAAAATGATCATTTAAATACTCATCTTATAGGAAAAAACCAAAAAAATATCAAACTGTATGTTTTGCAATTTTATATACGAACTTCCAAAGATAACACCGTTTTAGTATTGGCTTTAGACCAACTTCAATAGTAAGAATCCACTTGGGATTCTTAGTGTTTTTATAATATTAAAAAAATGTTAAGATATTATAGATTAGAAATTTTAGTTTTGAAGGTCCAATGGTAAAACCTCCTTTAGAGTTCTTAAATTTTATTTTATTTTAAGTTAAATTTACAAACACACATTGATAACTAAATCTCATGATGAATGTATAAACATATGATATCATAAATCATTCACAAAACTCTAGAAGGCACAAGCAAAATTAGTCGACGTCATCGTCATCATCATCGCCTCTAAACCTGTTTATACCTTCACATTACACAACAATTTGGTGATGATTCGAGCATCTTTGGAGACTTGTGAGCATATATATATATATATATACAAACTCAGTCCCATTGGCCATTGGGTCTTTAAAAATCACCAAGAGATATCAATGAGGAAAAAGACTTACGTTTGGCTTAAACTTACAAAATCAAAGCCAGGATCCATCTCTTACACTATATCACTAGGTGGTTGTCCACATTCTTGCATTTTCTGCATTATCTCCATTATCTTGGTCGAATTGTTTGGTTTGTTCTCGTACACCAAGTTAAGTTCTTTGATTAGCTCATATTGGTGCAAATAACGATCAAATTCATCTTTCTTTATGTTGATTTCATGCTATTCTAGCCATTTTGGGTATCTTGCTTCGATTTCTTCCATTGGTTCGTGAAGAATATCATTTGATAATAATTGCTACATCATCGTGTCTACTATTGACTCCAAGTCCTAAACCCAAATATGAAAATCATGAAGAAAAAAAGCATAGACAAAAATACTCCTCTTGATCAAGACTTATTTGAAGTGGTTCTATAACCTAAACGATCAAAATATGTATGTTTGAGATTGCATGTGTTGTTCTTTACTTTATTCTGTTTTGCCAATTTAAATTATTATGTTATAAGGTTTTTCATATGGCTTGAAACAATTGGTATTGTATGTTGATTTACGCTTAGTTATGTATATATATATTTGTATTGTATGCTTAGTTATGTACTTTTGTAAATTGAGAAACTAGGAAGCAATTTCTATGGAATTAGTTTTGTATCTATACCTGCACTAATTACACATTGATCCAAGATAATTACTTTAACAACAAAATTAGAGAGTTTGTTAACTTTGAGTAGAGTCATGAGCTGAGATTGGTATTTAGCTTCATCACAAGTATTGAAATCTCTAATGACACAGATCATTATTGTAGTGGCTAACATAGGACTATAACTCATAAACCTCAAATCTCAAATTTCAAGAACAATAATTTTGCATCCAAGAGATACAATATCAATAGAGAGAAAATGTGATTAAAGGAGATCTAATGGAAGTATTACTAGGAACGATAGAGAACAACATAGATTCACATCTACTCAAGAATTAGAATTGTTGGTGAGATTAAAATTTGTATCGTCGAATAATGTGATAGAAAAACGAGATTTTAGTTACATAATGCATCCTCAAGTCAAGAGTAGGAAGAATCATAAGCTCCCTTCTCTATATAGTTTTAGCTTCAAAGACATATCTTGCCTTTTCCACCTTAAAAACAGGAAACTTGTCTCAAATCAGCAAAAATTTCAAGCTAACATTACAAAGATGAAATTGTGAACTTACTTGAAAATCCAAGAATATTGGAACACGAATATCTTCAAACATTGCAGCTAAAGACAAACAAGACGCAACTGTGAGCTGAAGCCTCCAATTCCATGAAGAGAAAGAGGAAGAACTTGAAGAAGCCTCCAATGACTTTTGCAATAACAACGAGAACAAAGAAAGATGAGAGAAATAATTAAACAATTCTTTTTTTGAGTAGCAAAATTATAATAAAACAAAAATCCTAAGTTTTAAAACTTTTTCTCCATCCCTCAAATTTTCAAACATATAAGTCACCGTATAAGTAATTAACATATTTTCATAAACTATTTAAATAATTTGTTTATAAAAATATAACAAGAACTAATTGTTAATATGATGTGTAAAAATACACTAATTACTAATATGACACATAATATATAAGTAGATTTTACTAATAGGAAAAAGTCAATAAAAAATTAAAAATATAATTTTATTACAATTGTATACTTCAAACAAAAAAAATCTTATTCTTTTCTATTGGTCATTTTTTTCTCTATCATGCTCTCACTCTCTTTTCTTCTTTTCTTCTCTTTTTCTTCTTTTCTTTATCACTCTCTTTCTCTTATTCTATCTTAATTATATTTTCTCTCTCTTCTTCTCTTCTCTCTTATTATTTCTTCTTCTTCTTCTTGTTTTTCTCTCTTTTTTTCTTCTTTTTCTTTTCTCTCTCTCTCTCCCTCCCTCTCCTCTCCATGTCATTCTCTCTCAAAGGTAACTTCTAAACTTTACCATAAAAGACCAAAAAATCTACCACATAACAATTAAAATTCTACCAAATTATATATTATAACATAAAATTTACCAAAGTAGCTTGTAAATTCTACAATGAAAGACTACCAAATCTACCACAAATCAAACACATTTGATGAAATTTCTATCAAACTATCAAAACGTTCGACTCAAATTCTACTACACTATGTTAACGTTCGATAGTCTACCAAACTACCATAATGTTTGATAGTCTACCAAACCGGACATTTCACTTACAAATGGACTACGCGATACACTACCATAGGAAGCTTGTCAATTCTTGAAAACTCTACTATGAAGAACTATAAAGTCTACCACACTTCAATCGACAGTCTATCAAGCATAAAAATTTCACACTCAAATTGATATTTTTAAGTCTACCATGCAATGTTTATTAAATTTACATAAGTTTACCATGAAGGTCTTCAAAGTCTACTACACATGAAACAATAATGTAGTGAATCAGACATTTCCTCTACAAATGGAGTACATGAAACTCTACCAAAGAAAGCTTGCCAAGTCTTGCAAACTATACTATGAAGGACTATAAAGTCTACCACACTTCAACTGACAGTCTACCAAACTTAGAAATTTCATCATTAACTCGAGACTTTAAGTCTACCATGCAGGTTTGTAAACTCTATCAACGTCTACCATGAAGGTCTTCAAAGTCTACCATACTTCAACTCATAGTCTACCATGCTTAGAAATTTCTCCTCAAATCGATTTTTCTAAGTCTACCATGAAAAGTTTGTTAACTATACCTAAGTCTACCATGAAGATCTACGAAGTCTACCTCATTTTGATTGGTAGTCTACTACAAATATAAATTGCTTCCTCAAATCGATGATTTAAAGTCTACCATGAAGGATGTTTATATTTATCAAAGTCTACCATCAAGGATGTCTACCTTTACAAAAGTCTACCATGAAGGTATACAAAGTTTACCATGAAGGTATACGAAGTCTACCACAATTCGTTTGATAGTCTACTACGCATAGAAATTGCTTCCTAAAATCAATGATTTAAAGTCTACCATGATGGGTTGATTATCTTTACCAAAGTCTACCATGATGGTCTACCACACTTTGATTGATAGTATACTACGCATAGAAATTGTTGCCTAAAATTGATGATTTAAAGCCGACTATGAAGGGTTGATTACCTTTTATCAAGGTCTACCATGATGGTCTATGAAGTCTACCACCCTTTGATTGATAGTCTGTTACGCATAGAAATTTCTTCCTCAAATCGATGATTTATAGTCTACCATGAAGGATGGTTACCTTTACCAAATTCTACCGTGAAATTTTATGAAATCTACCACACTTCGATTTCTAGTCTACTACGCATAAAAATTCCTTTCTCAAATCGATGATTTATAGTCTACCATTAAGAATGGTTACCTTTACCAAAGTTTATCATGAAAACCTACGAAATCTATCACTTTTTGGACGATAGTCTACCACACTTTGGTAGATTTTATAAAACACAATTGGTTGATGTGACACTTTTCATTAATAACACGTTATACATTTTTTTTTTCAAAATTTTTTTTTTATATTTTAAAAATTTTAAACATCATTTGAATAATTATTAAAAGAACACACGCCATATAAATAATTTCATTCACGCACCTATTCAAATGAATCACCCATATAACAAAAAGCTTTTATAACCATCTTAATTACAAAAGTACCATTACAACTCTTTCTCTTTTCCAGCTATCTTTCTCCCCTTCTACATTTCTGTGAGCGTAACTTACGGCGGCGAAGAAGGCTTTAGGCGTTCTGAAGGCGGAGGTCGAAAGCGGTCGACGGTGGTGGAAGAATTTAGGGTTTCGAAATCTCTGTGGATTAGTTTTCATTACTTCTTTCTTTGTAAATTAATTCATTTCTTACACAATATCTTGGAAGTTTTCGTTCACTTTGAGGTTTGACTTTGTGAATCAGGTTTAAGATTCTTGTCTTTTCATATAAGGATTTACAATAGCTAAAGTCCAAAGCTTACAAACATCAATTCGATGACAATGATTTACGAATCTAGGTTTCACTATAATCTCACAAGAATTTGTATGAAACGCCTCATCATGCAAAGACAAAATAATTAGAGAAACAGAGTTGGTTTATACTTTTAAGGGTCCAGACGTTAATATGAGTGCTGTATCAGTCATCAACTTAGACACAAGGTCCTTTTTAATAACGAGTGATCATTACATACCAAGATATGTTCCTTTGAAGGTAGTTTGACTCTTTAACATGTTTTTTTTTTCTTTGTGTCTCTGTGAATGATGATCTCACGTATATGATTTGTATCCTTTGATTATGCAACGTTAGTATAATATATTGGGGTTTTGGAATGATTTATGTAATATTTGAGATTTGTTTCGGAAACGTGTGGTAGACTTGTTTTCTTGAGTCGGATAAGTTATGGTAAAAATATTTAATTTGATAAGATGAGGGCACACAGCTAGAAACCATTTTGGTAAGAGTCAGATTTTAATGTAAGAGTGATATGATTCTGAGTCTATCTAACAAGTAAAAGTGTCAGGCAAACCCAAACTGCATGTTGAGTGTAACATCAAGAGGAGAGCACTAGGGTTAACATTGGTTTAATTCTGGTTCTGTCTATGTCACTTATTTAGATTACTTTAGACAATTAGTATTCCAACTGAGTTAGTTTGATTTTCAAAGTTTGATCGTCTAACTCTTCTATGGGGGTTTTGCCACTTTCGATTTCAGATAAAACTCTCTCTACTAGTGAATCTGGTTTTATATCATCAAATTCCTACTCGTTACTCCATTAGCTTCAATCCTATACCTTTTTTGTCCCACATGTAGCCTCGAGAGCTTTGAAGATCCCTCCAAAATCTCTCCTGAGGTAGCGATCATGTCCCTTGGATGGTACATGTATGCAGATGCTGGAAAGAAGTTTTAAAAAGATCATACTCTCTGTATGGTGGTTCAAGGTCTGACTTCGTATTCAGTGTTCACAGGTTTAATTTATTATTCTAGCTCGAATAGGCTTTAGCAACAAGGTCGTTGTAGTATAGTGGTAAGTATTGTATATTTTCTCCAAATGCTCTCTCTTGGCACTGTAGCTTCTCTCCTTAAACGAAGCTCTCCTCATGTCTACTTTCCGGCAATCATTTTTTCGTTTGGTGAACGGTTGTTGGTTGCTCGGACAGCACCGATACCGTTCATCCACCTTGCTAGTCCCCGGTGGCTTCTCTTCTTGTGAAGGGCTGCTCTCTAGATGATGCAGCTCCTCCGGTGGTAGTGTCCGACTTCCGTGATTCGTCAGGTTCTGGTCCACTTTTGGAGTCTCCTCTTTAGTTATCGTTGGCCTGTTTTCAAGATGAGATTAGTTTAGTTAAGGGGTTATTATGTTGGTAATTAGTTTTCTAGATCTGGCTTTGGTTTTGTTTAGGTTAGATCAACGGTTTTGGGCGTGTCTTCGTCTTCCGGGTCTTAACCTAAGTGCATTTTTCGGCTTCTATTTCTATTTCTAGTTATTATCTCGGTTTGTGCTTTGTTTGCTGTATTTTGGATTTGGAGGCTCCTTGTTTTTGCTTCTTAATCTGGTTGAGCTTTTAGTGATTTCTCCGGTTCGATATGGAGTTAGCCTCTTTGGAGTTAAGCTTTTTCCACGCAGAGATTTGTTTCGCTTCCTGTTTGTAGTGTCAAGACATGATCGAAGTCTGGTCTTCTTAAGGCTTCTACCTAGGCGCCAACCATCGTTAGCTAATGTCTTCTCGACTTCGCCGTTTTCCAAAAGATTTGTGGATATGGTTAATGTCTTCCATATCCTTCTTGCACTACAAGAGAACATTAGTTTAGGGACCATATTTTACAACGTTTTTGGGATGTTGTAAAATAGGGAGGTATTTGCAACTTCTTTACGACGTTTAGTGAAAACGTCGTAAATGAGTTGTAAACATACAACGAAAAAAAACGTTGTAAACAAGTCGGTAATTTACGACATTTTAACAACGTTTTTCCATTGCTTCAACAATTCGTTGTGAATAAGTCCCTAAGTTGCAACACTTTTACAACCTTTATAATTTACTATGATGATCCATACTACCCACCATGGTTTCATGATTTGATCCAAGCTCCTGTTGCTAAGATAACAACAGCACCCATGTATTTCACCAGAGGATACACATTTTACACCTTCGAGTACGGTGTAAGACGTGCAACGGCAAATTGGGGAGTATGTGTGAAAGGTGAAACCGATTTCTATGGGGTTTTGCAAGAGATCATCGAGGTGGAATTTGTTGGATTAGTTGGGTTACGAACTGTGCTATTCAAGTGTGACTGGTTTGATCCTGTAATCAACAGAGGTGTCCGTTACAACAAATTTGGAGTTGTGGACGTGAATGGGAGGAGAAGATACAACAAGTTTGAGCCTTTCTGCTTAGCATCGCAAGCAGAGCAAGTTAGCTTCATTCCATATCCAAGGATCAAAGAGTCATGCATCAATTGGTTAGCTACAGTGAAGATCACACCTCGTGGGCGAATTATTGGATGTGGAGATTTACCGTTGCAGGAAGAATCATGTTCAGCTATACAAGTGCCGGAGCAAGCTACAGAGCTAGTGATTCTTATCGATCCGGAAAACCGAGAGTATGAGGATCTCCCTGAAGAAGACGTTGACGATGAGGAGCATGACGAGTTCGCAGAAAGTGATAATCCAAGTAGTGGAAATAGTAGTAACGGTGAAGAATCTGATTGACACTACGGTTTATACCGTATGGACAATTAATGTATTGTTGGAGGATTATCATGTATTTTACGTTATGTCAATCTTTTATAAATCATTTAAATTTAGTAAATTCATTAATCTTTCAAAGTTTAATATAACTAAGTTTTATAAAAAAATCGTCAATTCCGCAAAACACTTAGGAAAAATACTTAGAAAACAAATAATCAAAAAACGTCGTAAAGACGTTCCTAAACTAGAACGTCTTTACGACGTTGCTAGTTTAGGAACGTCTTTACGACGTTGCCAACGTCCTTACGACGTTATCATACTCTTATAATTATACTCTAATTTAAATCACACTCTTATATTTTAAATCATACTCTTGTATGATTTTATAAGAGTATGATTTAAATTATAAGAGTGTGATTTAAATTAGACAAAATTTAGAAACAAAATTTTTTTTTTTAAAAAAATAGGAACGTCGTAAAGACTTTGGCAAACAAGAACGTCGTAAAGACGTTGCTAGTTGCCAACGTCCTTACGACGTTTGTCTAAAGACGTCGTAAGGACGTTGGCAACTAGCAACGTCTTTACGACGTTTCTGGTCGCCAACGACCTTACGACGTTTATTTTATTTACGTTACGGGTATTTTAATTTAACATAACGTCTCAATGAATTGCACCGTAGTGGTACATTGAATCAACATTTGCCAACTTCTTTACATCGAAAACGTTGTAAATTCGTCCCTAAATTTACAACTCTTTTACGACTTTTAAAGAGTTCCCAACTCTTTTACAACTCAAGCTTTTCCCTATAAATACATCACCAATTTTGCAACATTATTCCATCATTCTCCATTCCACATTCTCTCTCTAAGGTATCACTCTCTCCCTTCTCTCTACAATTTTTATTTTTTTTGCAAATTTAGGATTTAAATTTATATAGGTTGTTTAGAAATGATGTAGTAGGTACGGAATTTAGAATTTAGGCTTTATATATTATTAGTAGTATCCAACGTCTAATTTACGAAACATCGTTTTGTAGGTACAAATTATGGCACCCCGGAAGCATACACGCCGTGTCCACTACAGTGACATACTGCACGGCACCGTATCATCTTCTACTTCCTCGGCTGTGCCCGAGACGCAGACGCAGTCACATCATCAGAGTCATATACCCCGGCTACTTCCCCAGCACCAGAAGTGGCCGTAGATCCCCCTCCGACGAATGCTGCGGTCCATCCAGACCTCTTGGTCTCGCCTGATGCACCTTACGCGCAGTACCGGGTGGAGGATATTCTCGTGGCACCAAACCGCGAGAATTTGCCGCATCTACACGTCGATCGTCCAACTGGAACATATTGGTACATATTTAGTTTTATTTACATACTAAATTTAAGCATTTATTATTAAATAGCTAATAATATATATTAAAAAAAATTTCAGGTTCGGTATTGATAGCAAAGTGGGACGTAGCATCACGGAATGCATCAAAAGCTATTTTGTAGAGGCGACTCCAAATTGGAAATCAACACTCCACTACATTCGCATAACGTGGTTCAAGATTTTTGCGGTAATATTTTTTTCCATTAATTTTTATTATTCAACATATTATAATATATATTAAATATTAATTAATTATTAAATATATTATTAGCTATTTCTTCAGAGGTACATATTAAATATTAATTAATTATTAAATTTTTGCTGGTTTAGTTGCCTTCGTGCTCCTTCTTCAGAGGTACATCTCTTCTACTATAGAAAGTTTCGTTTCACAACTTTTCTTCTATATGTTCTTCCAGATTGTGTTAGTGTTTATCGACTTGTCCCTTCCCTAAGAGAGCTTGTTCAAAGCATCGTGTGTTTCCCTCTTTTGGATTGTGGACTTCGAAGATTTTAATGTTTTTTTCCTGCATATGCATTCTACTTATGTATTATACTCTGATTTTTAATATACTAGGGAATTAACTAGGTGTAGCCCGGTTTTGTTTTCTAATTATGTATATATATTGTATTTGCTGAGAATATTATGTTATTTTTTGTTGTGTATGTGTATTTGAAATTATGTGAATTTGAAAATGAAAATTTTGTTTACTAATTGTTGTGACTATATTAAAGATATATTGTCCTATATATTGGATAATTTTTGTATGCATAGAGCCAGTTAATAATATATTTATGGTGATAGACGTGGTTGCACGCCAAGTCATTGATATCTTCTCGTCCTTTGAATGTTTTGTTGAAGGAAAATAGTGTAGTTTTCCGTTTCCTCGGGTAGAGTTGCATCTCTTTTGGTGATTTCTAATTCCATTACGACTAAATCAGTGCTTATCTTTGCTTAAGTTCGGAAGTTGTAATATGTGACGTTGAGATACAATATTATTTTGATTTTTGTTTCTGAATCTATAGATTTGTCAACATTATTTATGTATGCCATGAAGTTGTCAATCATAATTGTTGCTTCTATATCTTCTATGTCATGATAAGTTAGGAAATAATGAAGATTCTTTTTTATGGTGATCCATGATGTAGATGTACTGTTTCTTTGCAAAGAAATTTGTATAACAATATAATTATGTTGTGTTAGTGGTCTTCTGATTGTGAATAAATTTCACTTCGTATATAAATGTTGGGAAAACGATCTTCACATGAAAAAGAGTATATGAGAGGTAGTGGGTGTACCATTTTGTTTTAGAATGTTTTGTTTTGTGTTTTCCTTGTGGATTTGTTGCGTAATATATAAAGGTCTGAGTTTATGTATATACTTCTTAACTTTATTATTTATTTATAGCAAATTCAGTTTCATATTTGGTTTTCAATTTTTGTTGAGCTTTTAATTTGTTGTTGATGTATACGTTTGAAGATTTGTTAAGAGGATGACCTAGTCAACAAAAAGAACATTTGGTTTTATTATTTGAAGTAATGTATAAATATATATAAGTTTAATTTTAAGACAGGGAATTAGGTAAATTTGAGATTAATTTTATTATTAGTCATATTACATCGTTGTATACTATGTCTTTCGGAGGTTTTTAAAAAATATATAGTGTAATCAATTAAAGAGGGATATAGATGAGCTTTAATGTATGGAGTTTAAGTTTGAATTAATTCCCGAAATAGTTACAAACATGGTTAAATGTTGCTATTGATTTTCTGTTTTTAAAGTTAGCTGGAATTGTCTTTTGTAGTAAGTTACTTTTTGTTTGGTAGTAGTTACTATGTTTTTATAGTGATAATAAGTATTTTTATTCTGATTTTTAATTAAGTGCATCACTGAAATTGTATAGTTGAGTAAGAAGTAGAGGTAACATCATGTTTTATTGAGGTATTAAGTGGGGGAATATTTGTGTTGTTCCCTATATTTAAAGTTTATTGGCAGTGGTGAGTAAATTTGTCGAGTTTGTTGTAGTTGATATCATATTTGAAAGCCATTGGTAGTGATTGCATACAATTATTTAAGTGGTAGGGTAAGAATTCTTTAGGATTTATGTAGGTTTAGGTGGTCTTTGTCTAACGATCGGTGGTGTTTTTTGTTGTGATAACTATTTGAATTTGAAGCGGAATCCTGAAAGAATTGTCTTTCCAAGTTGTAAGGATAGTCCTTGATCTTCAAAGAACTTGAGTAACCCCCACCTTAGGTATATCAAACCTAAGATTGTTGTTGTTTCAACTCGACTTCAATTAAGCAAGGTGGTGGAACCACGAAATGTTGACTCGAGTAGCCCCTACCTTTAGTATATTAAACCAAAGATTGTTGCTGTTTTGACTCGCCCCTTCACGCCAATGGCTAGGAATGGCCACATAAATGTGATGGAAATCACTTGATAACCCAGTCTGATCCCTTGGATATGACACACCAAGAAAGATCGAGAAAGTTCACAAAGAACAAAAGAGAATCACTCTCAAATTTATTGATAAAAAGTTGGATCCTCACAAATGAGAATTACATGAGTTTATAAAGAAAAAAAAGACTTTCTATATTCATCTAAACTTATTGAATGTTTTAAATATGAAGAGTAAAGACTACTAAGTAAATGACAAGTAAATGTCACAATTTACTATGACTTGAATGAGAAGGACTCTTGAACTTTTGGCCTCCAAAATATATTTTAATCTTCCAAATTCGTCACTATTCATGGGCTGGACTTTAAGACTTGATTTAGAACTTCTCTTGGACTTGTAGAAGGCTCAAAGTGGTTTGGACTTGACAAGTATAAAGTCAAATGAATTCCTTATGTTGTTCTTTGTCCAAAAGGCCTTGAATAAATCCACAAATGCTCTCCTTGATTTGTTTAGCCCGTGATCTTGTAATTGGACTGACTGGAATCTCCAAAGTTCTCTCGTAATCTTCATTGCTTAGCTCCAAGTTCTCCTTAGCTACCTTGCTGTTTTCCATGATCATATCATCCCCTTCCTCTTGAAAAGGATTAGACCTCAAATCAGGTTTATCTGCATCAAAAGGAATCAAGTAAAAAATTTTAAGGCTAAAACTGATTTTGTACTCACTTGGCAAGTCTATCTTGTAGGCGTTTTTATTGATCTTTTCCAAGACTCAAAATGGCCTAATGGCCCTTGGCATTAGCTTAGACTTCCTTTGAGCTGAAAATTGTTCCTTCCTCATGTGAACCCAAACTAATTTTGCGGGTGTAAAGCTCTTCTCACGCATTCCTTTGTTGACTTGTTTTTGATATTGCTTAGTCTTTTTCTCAATGTTAAGCCTCGTATTTTCATGAAGCTTCTTGACCATCTCAGATTTCTTTTTCCCATCTAATTGAATGTCCTGTGCACTTACAACAAAGTCTAGAAATACAAGGTTATCCAAACAAAATGTACACTTTTTCAAGTTAGCATATAGTTTTTCCTTTCTTAGTACACTAACAAAGACTCATTGTGCTTTTCCAAACTTTTGCTAAAAACCAGAATATCATCAAAGTAGACAACCACAAACAAACCAATAAATTGTCTCAAAATATGGTTCATTAACCTCATGAACGTGCTGGGTGCATTAGTTAATCCAAAAGGCATGACTAACCACTCATAAAGACCATGTTTTGTTTTAAAAGCTGTTTTCCATTCATCACCCTCTTTCATTCGAATTTGGTGATATCCACTCTTAAGATCAATTTTAGAAAAGACACAAGAACCATGCAGCTCATCTAACATATCATCTAAGCGATAAATTGGGTGTCTATACTTTACCGTGCTATTATTGATGGATCTACAATCAACACACATGCGCCAAGTTCCATCCTTCTTAGGAACTAGTAAAACGGGCACGTCACATAGACTCATGCTCTCACAGATATATCCTTTCTCCATAAGCTCACTCACTTGCCTTTGCAACTCCTTGGTCTCTTCCGGATTGGTTCTATAAGCTGGACGATTTGAAATGGATGCTCCAGGTACAAAATTTATTTGATGCTCAATCCCTCAGATTGGAGGTAGACCACCAGGGTTCTCATCCGAAAATATATCTCCAAAATCCTGCAACAAAGAAGAAACACCTCTAGGCAAACCGGGGTCAAGGTTAGTAGAACTCATAAAGACCTCTTTGCACATAAGTACAAATATAGACTGATGTGAAACCAAAGCTCTATTTATCTCACTTGACCTCACAAAGAAATTTTGATGTTTTCTCTATTTTCTCTCTTTGTGTGTTTCACTCTTAAGCTTACTCTTTTTTAGTGTTTCTCTCTCAATCTCATTCTCTTTTGGTGTTTTGTGTTTGAGTCACTCATAGCTCTCTCCCCACGTTGCTTTAGAAGCAAATAATCTTGGGAGATCTAATTAGGAGTCATAGAAACAAGTGTAATAGTTTTCCCCTTATAACCAAATGAATACTTGTTGGTGAAACCATCATGAACGACTTTCTGATCAAACTGCCATGGTCTCCCAAGAATAATATGCCCAGCCTCCATTGGCACAATATCAAAAATCACTTCATCCTTATACTTCTAATGCTAAATGGAACCACAACTTCCTTTGACACTTTGAGTTCTCCAAACTCACTTAACCATTGAAGCTTATACGGCTTGGGATGTTTTCGAGTAGTCAATCCTAGTTTCTCCACAAGTGTAGTACTCGCCACATTCGTACAGCTTATCAAGAACAAGACATCGCGTGTGGAATAGATTCTCACGCTGCACGTTCTCCTCTAGTTTACCTTGCAGACTCAAAAACCTTCTAGCTACCAAAAGATCACCTTTGGCTGCAGGTAACTCTAGCTCATCTTGAGATGACATAGAATCTGAAACCACTTCTTTTTTTGGTTTTGTACTCTCCATTGGATCTAAGTATTATAACCCTCTCGTTTGAGCATTCATTTGCATAATGTCCCCTGCCATGACACTTAAAACATTACACATCACGATTTCTTGTAAAAGAGGGTTCAACTTTACCTTTGACCTCTTGTCGGCTAGTATTCGGCTTGGATTCAAACTTTGGCTTTAAAATAGTTTTGTCTTCACGTGAGTAACTAGGATGTTGAGTAATAGAACTCATGCCATAAGTTTGACGTGTGCTACCCTTCCTCTTGAGTTGATGCTCCACCAAGATAGCCTTATGCAACATATCTTCCAATTCCACATAGTGTTGCATCTCTACTTGGTCTTGGATCTCACGATTCAAACCACTAAGAAATCTGGCCATGGTAGCCTCACGATCTTCATCTATATTGCCTCTCATCATAAGTATTTCCATATCTTGAAAATAATCCTCCACACTTCGGTTGCCTTGCACAAATCTCCTAAGTTTTTGATGTAAGTCTCGGTGATAGTGACTAGGAACGAACCACCGTCTCATCAAGGTTTTCATGTCTTCCTAAGTCTCAATGAGTTTTTCTCTTTTTCTTCTCCTTGTTTGTCACCACTTGATCCCACCAATTAATAGCATAATCATAAAATTCAGTAGCTGCAACTCGTACCTTGTTGAGCTTGGAAAAATCTTGACAATCAAAAACAAGTTCAATCTTTTTCTCTAATTCGAGATAGGCATCTGGATCGTTCTTTCCTTGAAATGATGAAACATTCAGCTTATGTCCCCTTAAATTATCTTCAGCCCGACCTCTTTCTTCCCTAACTCGTCTAGGTCTCCTTCGACTCGAGTTAGATGAGTGTTCATCTCGACCATAATAGTCAACACCGCCTCTTTGTACTTCCGCCGGTGGTGGATCTCATTGTACGTTAGGCAGCCAAGGTTGTTGCCTAAGTGTTATCTCCTTTGAACTTAATCCAAATGTTCATTGAGTGCTTCCATCTCAACTCTCAACAAACGGGTCATCTCTCACATCAAAGCTTGAATTTGGAGATTTAGAATTTCTTTTATTTGCTCACCCTCTGGATTGTCATTATTGTCGTTTGACATACTAGGAACCTGTAAAAAAAAGAAGCTTCAGTAGAAAAATGCCTCACAATCTCTCAAGTGTTTGACATACAAGTGTTTCCCTCAAATTATTGACTTTTCTCTCAAATTCTCTCACAACCTTACGCCTTTCCTCTCTTTTTGAATCACAAAATATTCTTATAGAACTAATCAAACACTCTTTGATTTGCTTTCTCCAAGGGTCAATGACTTAACAAGTATCACACAACTCAAGTATTAGATAGATCTTGGTACACAAACAAACAACGAACAAGTTTTTTTTTTTAATAATAGAAGATAAAAAGTTTTTTTTTCTTTTTTTTATATTATTTTTTTCTTGCCTTTTTGGTTCTTTTTCTAATTAATTAAAAAGAAAATATGAAAAGATAGAAGTTGGAAAGATAGAAGATGAAAATATATAAGATGAAGAGATAGAAGATGAAAAGATAGAAGTTGGAAAGGTAGAAGATGAAAAGATATAAGATAAATAGATAGAAAATGAAAAGATTAACTAACTTGGAAATGTACTCTGATACCAAATGATGCGGAATCCTGAAGGAATCGTCTCTCCAAGTTGTAAGGATAGTCCTTGGTCTTCAAAGAACTTGAGTAACCCCCACCTTAGGTATATCAAACCTAAGATTGTTGTTGTTTCAACTCGCCTTCAATTAAGCAAGTGGTGGAACCACGAAATGTTGACTCGAGTAGCCCCCACCTTTAGTATACTAAACCAAAGATTGTTGCTGTTTTGACTCGCCTCTTCACGCCAATGGCTAGGAATGGCCACATAAGTGCGATGGAAATCACTTGATAACCCAGTTTGATCCCTTGAATATGACACATCAAGAAAGATCGAGAAAGTTCACAAAGAACAAAAGAGAATCACTCTCAAATTTATTGATAAAAAGTTGGATCCTCACAAATGAGAATTACATGAGTTTATAAAGAAAAAAAAAAGACTCTCTATATTCATCTAAACTTATTGAATGTTTTAAATATGAAGAGTAAAGACTACTAAGTAAATGACAAGTAAATGTCATAATTTACTATGACTTGAATGAGAAGGACTCTTGAACTTTTGGCCTCCAAAATATATTTTAATCTTCCAAATTTGTCACTATTCATGGGCTGGACTTTAAGACTTGATTTAGAACTTCTCTTGGACTTGTAGAAGGCTCAAAGTGGTTTGGACTTGGCAAGTATAAAGTCAAATGAATTCCTTATGTTGTTCTTTGTCCAAAAGGCCTTGAATAAATTCACAAATGCTCTCTTTGAGTTGTTTAGCCCGTGATCTTGTAATTGGACCGACTGGAATCTCCAAAGTTCTCTCGTGATCTTCATTGCTTAGCTCCAAGTTCTCCTTAGCTTCCTTGCTGTTTTCCATGATCATTTCAGAATTACCAGGAAAAAGATGGTGAAGATCTTGCTGAGGAGACAAGTATTTTAAGTTTTTTGGTCATCTTGTTTGTAAAATTGTAATATATGTTGTGGACTGAAAAAAAGTCGAATCATACATTGAAATTCTCTACAAACATTTACTGTATATGTAAGAGGGTTGAGAAAAGGGGATAAAGTCTGCTTGAGGGTAAATGACTTGTATTGATGTGGAGTTATGCCTTTGTCGTAAGGAAACCTGCAACTCTGTGTAATAAGTAAATTGTTTCATGAAATTTAGAGAATCTAATTGTACAAATTACTAGATATTATGGGGGCAATATATTTGTACAAAAATTGGTTATTATTTATGATTTATGTAAGGAGGTGATAGTAAGTGCTACCATGGTTACTTTGGTAGGTTATTGTAAATTTCTTTGAAAACAGTATTTCGAACTCCATTTCTTTTTCATCTTCTCCTTGTAGAATGGCTAGTCTTTTTAGTGATGTAATTCTAGAAAATGCTACATAAAGTTGGTCGTGACTGAAAACTGGTGTTAGCAAGTACAACATAACTGATTTCAAGCTCTGTCCTTGACTTTTGTTGATGGTCATAGCAAAACAAACTCTGATAGGAAAGTGCCTTCTACGTAGTACGAATGGGTGGTCTGATTGTGGTTGTGGTAAAATTATTCTTGGTAAGAAAACTTCTTTACCAACAGGTGTGCCTGTTACTATATGTGCTTTGATGACACATTCACATAAATTAATGACCATAAGTCTTGTCCCATTGTATAAATCTTCTTTTTGATTAATGTTCTGAATGAGCATAATGGAAACTCATTTTATGTTTTGGCAAACTTGAAAACTCTAAGGAATTCAAGTACTCTACTGGGTAAAGCGCTCCATAATCCTCCTCCATCATGTCTGCTTTTTCTATGATATCTGAGCTTAACTATTCTTTGCACTCTCATGGGACTTGAGATAACATATATGCATGAATCTCATCAACATATTCATATTGGGGAGTTAGGATTGCTCTTTTGGTTAAGTACTCGTAGATGGTATATGATGGAACTTCTTGTCCATACATGGCATATGTGATATGTTGCAGAGGATTTCCTTGAGGTTCCATAAAGAATGATTTATCAACCTTTACCAGTTCTCCATTATCAATGTCAACATCATTTTCGTTTGGATTAAAGGTGTTGTTTCGTTTCCTACATTTAGTAGCCAACTTGCGAATGTTGTTTCTGCTTGTCAGAGTTTCATGTTTTGTTGTAAGAGATAAACTTTGCATGAATGCCATAAATATGATTAACTTATAGAAGCTAACATAGTATCTGCTCGTGTCCCATGTGTTATTATTGGTAATATTTGCCTAAAATCTCCTCCAAGTAAGACTGTTTTCCCTCCAAATGGTTTGTGAGTTACTGATAAGTCATATGTTGACAGTAAGTCAGTGAGTGTTCTATCAAGTGCTTCAAATGTGTGTTGATGGACATTGGTGCTTCATCCCATACAATAAAATCAGTTTTGATTAGTAGCTCTGCTAGCATTATTCCTTTCTTAATATTACAAGTAGAGTCTTCAGTGAAATTTAGAGGTATCTTGAATCTTGAATGGGTTGTTCTTCCCCCAGGTAGGAGTAAGGCCGCAATTCTAGATGAAGTTATTGGTAAGACAATTTTCCTTTATGATCTTAGTTTAGAGATAATTGTCTTGTAGACAAAAGTTTTCCCAATTCCTCCAGGGCCATAAAGGAAAAAAAGTTTGCCAAGGTTATTATTGACTAATTGCAAAACTGCTTCATAAACTTTGTTCTGATCATCGTTTAGACAAGTGTATAATTTTTGATGTTCTGCTCTCTCTTCTTTATCATTGTATTGTAATTCCTGCCTCCACATAATATTGCCCAATTCTTTCAAAATGTCTAAATCAGGCTTAGGGAGATCTATGTACTATGCAAGTGATTTTTCATTGGTGCATAAGCAATTCAATCTCAATCAAAGTGTATTCATGCAGCTCAGATTCAATGAAATTCATATCCTGAAACCCAAAGACTCGACGTTGTTTGTTAGGAATATCTTCTGACATAGACTTCCAACAATGCTCCCATAAAGCAAATGGATTTGTGACCTCGCAATATATAAGTAGGAGGACAAACAAATGACGTAATTGAAATGGAGTTGCCCATTGGTTTGCTTCATCCATTGCATAATGCCAATCTTTATCATTGTCTAGTAAACCTCTAGCATAACATGCTTGTTTGAAAGTTTCTTTAACTTCACCGTAAATTGTTTTGATATCCTCAAAGCTCGTTGCCCCTTTAACCCTATTGACTAGAATTCTAAGGTAGTATAACTCTCCAACGGCTGGGTAGATGTTTACTATTCTGCCAATAGAGAAATCTTCTTTTAGACCATAATTTGTCTTGACTGTCCCATACAAAGTGAGAGGGAAATTCAACGTACGTCAATGTTCTTGAATATTGAGAATGTTTATTCATCTCCATCCATTTTGTAAATATAGTTTTCTTAATATTAGGTTTCAATAGGACGTTGGATAGATCAAATGTTGCTTTATATGCAATTGTTTGTTCTCCTGGTAGATGAATAACCAATTTCTCAACAGATGGATTCCTTTTGTGAATTTGGAATGCGAATGTGCACCACATTTCTTAACAAGGAGATAAATATCGGCAATCAAGGTACTCTTGAATTTCATCTCTTTGTTTGACCACTTTTTCGGTTTCCTGATTATGGCTTCCACTTGATATATATTTCTCGATTAAAATTGTAGCTTTGTCCACTCCTTTTATAATGTACTTGAAAAGATATTTGATGGAATTAGATGTATTGAACCACTCTACATTAATGTGTGCTTGATATTTCTTTAAAATGCAACATTATATGGGATGATAAAGCATTTGTCTAGCTTTACTCCTCCTTTGTTGACATTATTGTCCTTGTCTAGCTGACGACGATAGACAATATATATGGAAAAGAATCAATTAAGGTGACCTCATTGAATGGACGGGGGTACTTTTCATACAAACCTTGTTTGCCATGCAAGGAGATGATGGTCGGTCCGTGCCGCAAGGTCCATGCATCATGTGCTTTTGTAAAAGTAAAAATCCTAAAGGGTCTTCTGTTCTGTGATGTAATTCAGCAGATATTATAGCAATAATATCATCTGGGTTGGGAATTTTAGGAGTTTGATCTAACCATAAAAGGATATGCGTGCGATAGTCCATGTTTTTGAAACTCAGTTGTATGGATTATTGAAGTAGTAATAGAAGAAAAACCACATTAATAATTATAACTAATAAGTTATATGTTTGTAAAGGGGAGATATCTTTTTTATTGTTGTTGACGTACCAACAATATATGGGTTAAAAAATACACGTTCGAGATCTTTAAGAAATTCATCAAGCTTCATATGAAATACACGACATTCAATATATGGTGTATCATTGCCTGATTCCCCACATAGGTTTCCAAGTGGTCTTTTATTTCTTCCCAGATTTGGTTGGCAGTCATTGTGATGAACAAAGTTAGATTACCATATGTGCGACATATTGCCATTACGTCACGATATTTTTCGAACATGTACCTTGGGCCTCTGATAAAACTCGATGGCAATATAATCCATTTCCCTACGTTTATAGCCATTATATCACCTTTAGAAACTACATCATAGACATTGTTGAACAAATCAGCTTGTAGTTGTTTTCAGTTGTTTTTTGCCCAACAAAGTCTCTCCTGTTCAATGATTGTGTAAACATCAACTAAGTATTGTAAGAATAATCAGCCTCCCTTAATAATTGGCATTCCTTCTGCTAGCCTTGTTTGAATTTGGTAAGCATAGTATTAATGAATACTAATAAAAGTTCTCTTGCTTTGGCCAGTGTGCGTGACATCATGAGGCATTTCTGTATGATATCCATATCCTCCATGTGA
>JAKUCM010006298.1:0-15591 GCA_023374145.1 Lepidium sativum
TGAAATAATTTTTTTCTTTTTTAATATATAATCATAAGCAAAAATGAATAAAACATAAACGACTGCGTTTAAATTAGGGTAAAGGAAAACCCTACTGGAAGACCTGATTACTTCTTCTTCTTCTTCTTCTTCTTCTTCTTCTTCTTCTTCTTCTACATCATCAGATTAAAGTCGAAGACACAGAAAACGAGCGGCAAAAACTCCAAAGCTTATCGAGAAGCAAACCTTGTAAGTTCCTATTCTCTTCTAAATGTTTACTTTCATCTCCTTCTTCTTCTCTTTCAAATCCGAGTTTCTGTGATTTTTGCAGATTAATAAAAACATGGCTTATCAAGCGATGAAACCTACGAAAGCTGGTTTGGAGGAACCCCTCGAGCAAATTCATAAAATCAGGATCACTCTTTCTTCAAAGAATGTGAAGAATCTCGAAAAAGGTTTCATCTTTTTGCCTTTTTGTTTCTTAAAAAGTTAATTTATTTACATTATTCAACATCCTTATCGCATTGATAAATTGTTCTGTTAAAGCTTGATTCACTGTTCCAAATGTGTTAGGATTAGAAATTTGGGTTTTTGCTTCTTGTAATGTATTGATTTACTTCTAATGAATCTCTGAGCTTTGTGGTTGAGATTAGAGAATGGATTTAAGGAAACTTAGGAATATTGAATAGTGAATAAGTTTCTCTCTCGCTGATACTTCTGTTTGATTAGTGTGCACTGATTTGGTTCGTGGTGCCAAGGAAAAGAGGCTCAGAGTGAAGGGACCGGTGAGAATGCCCACTAAGGTTCTTAACATCACCACCAGAAAGGCACCTTGTGGTGAAGGTAACTCTCACTTCACTTCCTCTTATTCTAGATTCTACATTGTTGCTAAACTCAAGAATTCCACTAAATAATGTCTCTTTCGGGAAACAGAACACTTTCCTAAGTGTTTCTGACATGTAATCTGGGTTTGACACTTCAGGAAAATGCAATGGAATTAAATTCTGTTTTCTAAGTTTTTTCATTGAGTTACTCTATAAACTTTGACACTGTAATGGTGGTTTGTTTTAGGAACCAATACTTGGGACAGATTTGAACTTAGGGTTCACAAGCGAGTGATAGATCTCTTCAGCTCCCCTGATGTGGTTAAGCAAATCACATCTATTACCATTGAACCTGGTGTTGAGGTCGAGGTCACTATTGCTGACTCTTAGATTCTGTTTCCAAAACCGCATCATGAAAGAATGTATTTCATCGTTTCGGTTTCTGGTTAATGCAACCTTAATTCTTGGGGTTTCATAGTTCTATTCGTGGTTTTGTCAGTTATATTTTTCATCTATTAAGAGACCTTACTGAGCAATTTTATCTTGATTTTCATACATATCTTCAAATTGATAGATAAAGTTTGGGACTTGCAAATTACAATATCATAACTCATAGTGTTCTAAAATAGGACCACTAGTGACCTCAATGGTCTCCTTTTCCAGGAATCATTTCAGTATAGTTACATTTCCATTACAGAAAAACACAACCATTATTGAAAACAAGAGATCTTAAAAGTAAGGTTTCAAAGACCAATCACGCTTGAAAGAAGGTTTAAGGTAACGAAGAGAGACATAGTTGTGTACATATTCAACTATTTCTGGAAAAACATTTTTCATCAGATTATAACATTGCATCCAAGTTGGTTCTGTTATGTATTTCTCTCCTCTCCTAAAACCTTTGAAGATTGCATTTGCACATCTTTTCACTGATACGGATAAAATCAAATCCGAACCGTACTACATAACAGTTTAAATCAAACATAGAAAAAACACATATGTTAGTTATAATATCACACATATAGGTATATATAAATTATGTACAATAGTTATTGCTAACCTTTTCTACAAAAAGTGGAGTTGTCATATCCGTAGATACAAATCTAGGCAAACCAATTGTTACTTTGATATATGGATTGAGCTCAATTCTCAATGTCTCAAATAATCTTAATAAGGCTGTTTTGCTTGCCTATATCAAATTTCACAACTCATGTTAATTATCTTTCTGCATAAAAGAATTAGGTTAATAATCATATCAAATGAACATCTTACTGAATAGACGCTTCCTACTGGCAAAGGTATATTTGCTGCAATGGAAGTAATGACAATGATTTTGCCTTTGGTTTTGCGAAGATGAGGAATTGCAAAATATGTGATATATGCTATCCCCAAAAGTTTATATCCTTAATATATATACCAAAGTAGATGAAGTAGTTAATTATATAGGATTTGAATTTTGATCGATGTTTACCTACATGTCAAAATTTTATGTTATTATCAATATAACAAGGGTGATTTACTATACTAGTTTTATATAATCGTGTAATTACTAGAACAGTCTTAACTTTTTGAAATTATAATACTAATCTTTTATTCTCAAATAATATTATTTTACCAAAAATATATATTATGAAACTGCTATTAATGAAGGGTTCCACATCAGCAGAGAACAAACCTACGAGAATTTCTGACTTCGTCGTAGATTTAGTCATTACATTTTGTAGGTTTTCATTTTCTTCTTTGTCAGCTTACTTATTCTTTTTATATAGGTTTATGTATTGTTTCGTGGTGATTAAACATTTCTTCTTGGAGGTTCACGTCTCAAGAAATGTAGGTTTCTTTTGCGTAATATTTCTTTGTATTAGGTTTTTAAGGTCTTCATTTTACATTTCTCGTTTGCAACTTTTAACACATTCATTTTGTACGTTTGTTTGTCTTCATTTTCGATTTAGTTTTCCTACCATGTAGGTTTGTTATTTATTTGTTGTAAGCTTAACTTTGTAAAATATCATTCAATTTTCTAGGTTTATCTCTTAGACATTGTAGGTTTATGTTTCTTCTTTCTCAACGTAATTCTCTTGTTTGTAGGTTTTTGTTTTATGCGTTAATGTAGGTTTACAAAATCTTTGTCGTAGGTTTTTGTCGTGTGATTCGTTGTAGGTTTTTGTTTTATGCGTTGTAGGTTTACAAAATCTTTGTTGTAGGTTTTTGTCGTGTGGTTCGTTGTAGGTTTTTTTGTGTTGAACTTTGAATACAATCGTTTTCTACGTTTGTGTATTTCTTCGTTGTTGACTTAGATCTACTTTATTGTAGGTTTGTTTTCTAGTTTATTGTAGGTTTACCTCCCAAAATATGTAGGCTTTAGTTTGTATGTGTTGTCCTTTACTGTATTCAGTATTGCCAATTTAAATTACTGCGTTGTAGGTTTTTAAAGTCTTTGTTGTAGGTTTTTCATATTCCTTAAAACAATTGGTATTGTTTGCTGAGTTATACTTACTTATGTATATATATATATATATATATATATTAGTATTGTATGTTTAGTTATGTATTTTGGTTATGTACTTTTGTAAATTGAGAAACTATTAAAGGTAACCTTAATGTATATATAGTTTTGTAGGTTTTGTACTCATGTTTTGTAGGTTTAATTCTCATGTTTTATAGGTTTAGTTCGATTTAATTTGTAGAAGAAAAGAAATATTTCGAAAGATTTTTTTTTTAAATTTCCTTTCTTTAAAAAGATTTTTTTAAAAAAAACCAATGGCAATCTTGTAATTATATAATCACAAAAAAATTCATGACTTTTCCACCGTCATCTATATGAAGGATCACAAAATACTATTTTAATAATTACATGATTATGTGAGACTATTTAGGTAATTGTTTCATATAACAAAGTTGTAAATTAATCAGAGACCAAAGTTAAAGATCTCTTGCGGATTAGGAGCTGAAAAACAGCATAAGAACACATGACACACTCTATTCTGAGATAATCTCTCTTGTTCTCTCTTTGTATCTCTCTCGATCTAATGAATCTAAGAGACACAAGGATTATAGAGTTCCCTACAACTGTAGGTACATCTCTCTTCAAGATTCTTCTCCTGGAATTCACTAAGTCTCTATATTTTGATTATATATTACAGTATTGAAGAAAAAAAGCTCATAATAAGCTTGAAGGCGAACCTAAACTTAGTATAGTCTAGATACAACTAACATAAATCATTCAAATGTCTTTAGATGAGTCTTCTTGCTAAAACGATGTAGGTCAAAAGATGCTAGGTCCATTTGAGAGTTTATCCCGTCTTATTTGTGCTTAATGGGTCTGAGAATAAACATGTCCCATTTCAGCTAACAATGAAAGAGTGAGTGACTAACCCAAAAAATCTCCACCTTTGTCGCTTAATCTTGTCTGAAAGAGAAACTCTAGCCACCAAATACTTTCTCTTTGTCTGTGAACTCCATTCCTGAATCTCCGATGAAGACATGACTCTGCTTTCAACTCCAGTCGATAATTCTCAACTGTAACTGACCTCTTTTCTTCCTTGGTTCTCTCCAAAAGAGTTATTGAGCCTCCTTAGAACGTATATTCTCTTTTTTTTGTCGATTCAACTTCAAACTAAGAGTTGAAACGATACCTTGGTTTTTTTTCTTGCCTCTATTAAAACATGTTTCATTCAACATATCTGAGAGCTTCACTTACCAAGATTCACCTATGAAGCCTCACTTTAAGATAAAGCTCAAGCTTGTTTGATGTTCAGAGTATTCAAGCATGCTCTGAACTTCTCACCAGGTATGACTTTTGTTAACATGTCAGCGACATTTATTGATGTGTGGATTTCGAGAACTGATAACTAATTTTTCTTTATAACTTCTCTAATGTAGTTATATTTCACCTGAATGTGGTTAGTTCTCTCGCTACACATCATGTTCTTTGCTAGGTAGATTGCACTTTGAGAGTCACAATATAGCTCCATTGGTCCTTGATTTAGATTCATCTCTTCGTATATACCGTGCAACCAAACTGCTTCTCTACTAGCTTCTGTTAAGGAAATGTATTATGATTTTGTTGTTGAAAGAACTACAAAGGGTGAGTTGAGGTCGAGTATCGTGGTTTGTGGCGTGACTTCAGGCTGTTGCGGTTATGGCATTGTCCTTTGGACGTGTGCTGATGTCATGCGAGGTTGCTCTGACATGGAGCGTCTTCTGATTTTCTGCGCGGCTGAGGTGCAGTGTCTGAGAGGCAGTGGAAGAGTTGTCTCGCAGTATTCTATAGGAGTTGTAGTTATTTCTTTTCTGGAGCCGAAATCAATTTGAGCATGTCTATCACTTAGTTCACCTTCTTGATACTCTACTTGTCCAATCTTTGCATTAGGCCAAGGTTCTTGTGAGCAATCTTTAGTCTTTTCGGCATCTTGAGATCCAAGTACTCCTGAAAATAATAACATTCTAGTTATTCTCCTTCCACATCAGATGATTCTGCATCCTGCTCCTGATGGTCCATATTCACTCGAGTACCAGTGAGGAACTCGTCCAGCGGTAGAAACATGATGTTACATGTTTCTCCAAGAGTCTTTCCAGCAGTAGTTGTGGCTCGTTTTGCAGGAACTTGTGTGTTCGTAAATACACCATATCAAGCCACACATGAAAAGTCGGTTTTGATTTACATTTGACGCCGTACTATTCAAGAATTCTCATTACTGTGCCACCCACGCCTACATAAGCATTATGCGGGTTTTCTAGGAGGTAAGCCCACTTCTTGTAACTTGTTAACTGCTTCATCAAGACTCTTGTGATTTCATTGTTGTTCAAGTTTTCATTAAATGTTCCTTCGTAATCACCAGAATGGTTAATGATATTCTTCAGTCCTTCAGTTATCATCTCAACCTCGGGTCTTCTGACATTACCACACTCATGCCTTACAAAGCACGTATTCGAGTTAGCTCATTATCCACCAAACTTTAAGACTGCTCCAATCTCTTTTCTCAGCTTAGTAATCATCTGAAGTTCACCAAATTCCTGAACCAAAAACCAAAGAAACAAAACAATGAAATCACAGAAACTTAATTAAAATATTTACAAAGGAAATCATGGGATTGCCTCCCAAGTGCGTTTGTTTAGAGTTCCGAGCTTGACTCCTCAAACCCATCAGAGATAAGGTTGCTTATCAAGAAGAACCGAAGTTCCGCCAAGTTTAGTTTCGTCAGCCAAGTAAGGCTTGAATCTCTTACCATTCACAGTGAAATCTTCATCGTCCTTGTTTATCAGAGTTACAAGTCAATATGGCAATATTTCTTTGACTCGGAACAAAATTGACCATCTCGACTTTAGCTTTCCATAGAACAACTTCAATCTCGAGTTGAATAGTAATACTTGATCAATAGTTGTGATCTACTTGGGTGCAATCTTCTTGTCGTGAAAGGTCTTAGTCATTTTCTCTTAAATTTTTAAGCTCCTGTAAGCTTCAAGGCTGGTTTCCTCTAACTCATGCAAGCCCATAAAGCTTTTCTCTTGAGATCAAAATTTAGGAAATTAGTTTTCCATAGTGCTTTGTACTCTATCTCAACTAACATGTGACATGACTTCCCACACAACAACTAAAATGAAGTTCTTCCAATTGGAGTTTTGAAACCTAATTTGTACGCCCATAGTATGTCTCATTTTGACACTCCCACTACTCTGGCTAAAATGTGTTTGATCTGCTTGTTTGAGATTTCCACTTGACCACTGGTGTGTGGGTGATAAGGTGTATCTACCTTATTCTTAATTCCATGTTTATTCAACAGATTCTCAAACAATTTAATGAAGTGGAACCTCCTTTACTTATCACCACTTGATGCACTCCAAACTTGGGAAAATGATGCTTTTGAACAATTTCAACACTTCACGTCATTCTTTGGACATGTTATAACTTCAACCCACTTTAAGACATAATCCACTACAACCAAAATGTAGATATTCCCATGCAAAGGTGGATTGAATGACACCATAAAATCAATGCCCAATAGTCAAATACCTCGATCTCTAAGATCGGATTCTATGACATCTCGTTTCTCTTGGTAATGTTTCCCATTCTTTGACACGAATCACATTTGAAGATAAAACACTGAGTATCTTTAAACCTACTTGGCCACCATAAACTAGAGTGTAGAATTTTCTGAACTGTCTTGAACATGACGAAGTGACCACCATAAGCTGACCCATGACAATGTTCCAAGACACCCTGAACATCTTCCTTTGCAATACACCATCTAAACAAACCATCAGATCCTTTCTTATATAGGTAGGGCTCATCCTAGAAATGGTGATTCACATATTTGAAAAAATTCTTCCTCTGATAGGAATCCAAGCTCTTTGGTACATTACCAACAACCAGATAATTTACCAGATCTGCATACTAGGGCAGAGTAGATCTAGCGAGCGTACTGTTGATTTGACAACAATTCTCCTCTGCTCTAAAGGTCATGAGCTACTCCTTTGGCATCGAGTCATCATAGGGGTCGAGTCTTCTATCATCATTCGTGACAGGTGATCTGCCACTTTATTCTCCACTCCAAATTTGTCCACTACTTCCATGTCAAATTCTTGAAGCAGCAATATCCACCTTAGTAACCTTGGCTTATCATCATCTATTTCATCAGGTATTTCAAGTCTGCATGATCTGTATGCCCAATTAATTTGGAACCAACGAGGTAGGATTTGAACTTCTCAACGACAAAGACCATGACAAGGAGCTCTTTTTCAATAGTTGCATACTTGACCTGAGTGTCATCAAGCGTCCTGCTGGCGTAGTAGGTCACATTCAACTTCTTATCTTTCCTCTAACCCAAAAGTGCTCACACCGCATAACCACTTGCGTCACACATAATCTCAAACAGTAGAGTCACTGGAGCCCAAACTATTGGAACAGAAACCAAATCTTCTTTGATTTTCAGAATCACATCAACATACTTAGAGTCGAAGTTGAACTCAACCTCTTTTCACATCAGGCGAGTCAGCGATCTTACAACTTTTGAGAAGTCTTTGATGAACCTCTTATAGAACCCAACATGTCCCAAGAAACTTCTGATATCCTTCACCGTCTTAGGAGGTTGGAGCTGAACCATGACCTCAATCTTGGCTTTATCAACCCAATCCCTTTTTCTGATATCTTGTCTCCCAAAACAATTCCTCCCCTGACCATGAAATTACACATCTTCCAGTTCAACACCAAATTAGTTTCCACACACCTTCTAAGTACTCAACACAGATTTGACAAACAAGAGGATAAAAAAGAGGCATATATAGAGAAATCGTCCATGAAAACTTCAATCATCTCCTCGATCAGATCTAAAAAAATAGAAGTCATGCAGCATTGAAAAATAGTAGGTGCATTGTACAAACCAACAACATTCATCTATATGCAAATGTTCCATAATGACAAGTGAAAGTGGTTTTTTCTTGGTCATCTGGATGCATATGGATTTGAAAGAATCCACTATACCCATATAAGAAGCAATAGTATTTATGATTAGTTAACCATTCTACCATTTGATCAATGAAAAGAAGTGAGAAATGATCTTTTCTATATGACGAATTTAACTTCCTATAATTAATACACATCCTATGGCCAGTGATGGTTCTACTAGGGATTAACTAATCATTTTTAGTTTAAACAACATTGATTCTTACTTTTTAGGGACAAAGAATGGTGAAACCCACTTACTGTCAGAAATTAGATAGATAATATCAGCATTTAGCAACTTAAGAATTTCTTTTTTTTCACAACCTCTTTTAGATTCAGATTCAACCTTCTTTGAGGTTCAATTCTTGAATGTGATTCGTTTTCAAGATGAATTCTATGAGTGCAAAGACTAGGTGATATGCCTTTAATGTCAACAAGAGAATAACCTATGGCCCTCCTAAACCTTTTCAGTTCATTTAACATCATGTTCAACTCATCATTACTTAAAACATCATTCACAATTACATGATAAGTGCAGTAAGGGCCTAAGATATAGTACCTTAGCCCTACAAGAAGTGGTTTTAGTTCAACTTTGGGAGCCTTGAGCTCAGAGCACTTGTTAGAGGTTGTGGATGTGGTGTAGTCGAGTACGTGCAGCTCGAGTCTTGGGGTCAACTCTAACGTAGTCAATGTCAAATTATGGCTCACTGCTCTGAATTCAGAACTCGTTTCAACCAATTCTTCATTCACAACATAACTTTTAACCGGACTGTGAGGGTCTAGAAGTTTCCCATAACACTCAACTTCTATACTCAAATATCCATCCACAACTGACTTGGTCAAGGCGACTTGTAGTTGATCTTCTTCAGCCAATATCCATTTCCTGAATCAAAAGTATCTGACATTCAATGGTTGGCTTCTTCATCACAGCACTGATGTTAAACTTTATTTTGAAGTCTTTTCCTATGTTATGCTGTATTTCTCCTTTTACGAACATCAATGAATGCTCCAGCAATAGCTAAAAATGGTATTCCAAAGAGTAGCAAATCCTTAGGTTCCTCATCCATATCAAAGACAACAAAATCAGTTAGTATCTCGACTTTTCCCACCCTCACACAAAGATCTTTTAAGATGCCGTGAGGAATTCTCACTGACCTATCCGCTAAAACCAAAAATATCATACAACACTTGTAGTCACTGAAACCAAATCTCTTTGCAACCAAAAGTGGCATGTGGCTTATTGATGCACCAAGGTCGCATAAGCACTTGCTGAAGGATAAGGGTCCAAGTGAGCAGAGAATTGCGAAAGTTCCATGATCACCAAGTTTATTTGGTACCACTTTCCGTTGAATAATGGCGTGGGTTTCGTGAGTAAACACTACCACACCTTTTAACTCTTTTGTTCTCTCCTTGATCGTATCTTTAAGGAACTTCTGGTAAGGAGACATCAACATAAAAGCATCCAATATGGGGACTTTGAGCTCAATGCACTGAATTTTCCTATTGAAGAGTGTTTTGTATTTCCCAACAACCTCTTTCTTGAACCTTTGTGGGAAAGGTAACTACGGTTTATAAGGCAGAGGGACAAACAATTTAACTGTTTCTAGTGCAGCTGACTATTTTTGAACCTCAGATAGTGTCACTTGAGTGTCATCGTTGAGTTGAATTTCACGAGAGACCTTTTTTCACTGACTATGGTGAAATTTGTTGTACTTCATTGTGGTTAACTCGAGCTGGGGGGGGGGGTCGAGTTAACTCTATGGAGTTAATTTCCAGCCTTATCATTGATGAAATTATCCTCTCCCTCTTGAGCTTTATTGTCCTCAATATCCTTAGCACTCTCTGCATGAATCAATAGCTCACGTCCACTTCTCATAGTAATGGCACTAGCATGATACTCCTACGGATTATGAACTTCTTTTCCTGGGTGTTGCCTTCCAGTCTTGACTGTTGAAGAAGACGCTTGTTGATCATCAACAAACATAAGCCTTGAATTCAGCGTTTCGAACTTATAATTTAGGTTATGATGTGATGCATCAATCTTGGAATGCACATCAACAAATTTCTTAGTGAGCTCAGTAGCTGTTGCTGTCTTGCCTTTTAGTAGTTGTTGCAGATATCCATAACCTATGTTTTTTGTTGAGGAACGGGTGGATCTGGATGTTCATATCTTGACGGCACTATAGTAGGGGTTGAAAACACTGGTGGTACTACTGTTTTTTGATGTAGGCTTTTGGTGGTTCAATAAGGGAACTTTGAGCTCAATGCATTGAATTTTCCTATTAAAGAGTGTTTTGTATTTCTCAGCAACCTCTTTCTTGAACCTTTGTGGGAAAGGCAACTGCGGTTTATAAGACAGAGGGACACTCGTTTAACTATTTCCAATGTAGCTGACTGTTTTTGAGCCTCAGATGGTGTCACTTGAGTGTCATCGTTGAGTTGAATTTCAGGAGAGATTTTTTTCACTGACTATGGTGAAATTTGTTGTACTTCATTGTGGTTTACTCGAGCTGGGGGGGTCGAGTTAACTCTATGGAGTTAATTTTCAGCCTTGTCATTGATGAGATTATCCTCTCTCTGTTGAGCTTTACTATTCTCAATATCCTTAGCACTCTCTACACGAATCAATAGCTCACGTCCACTCTCATAGTAATGGCACTAGCATGATACTCCTTTGGATTATGAACTTCTTTTCCTGGGTGTTGCCTTCTAGTCTTAACTGTTGAAGAAGAGGCTTGTTGATTCTCAACAAACATAAGCCTTGAATTCACTGTTTCGAACTTACAATTTAGGTTATGATGTGATGCATCAATCTTGGAATGCAGATCAACGAATTTCTTAGTGAGCTCAGTAGTTGTTGATGTCTGGCCTTTTACTACATGTTGCATAATATCCATGACCTGTGTTTTTTGTTGAGGAACGGGTGGAGATGGATGTTCATATCCTGGCGGCACTATATTAGGGGTTGAAACACTGGTGGTACTGCTGTTTTTGAACGTAGGGTTTTGGTGGTCCCTGTTGTTGTGTGGGTGGGTAAACCTGGTATGGTGAACAAATAACAGGTTATCCAGCTTCTCATTCAAAGACTTGATTTCTTTTCTGCTTATTGGTTCAGATTCAACTGTACCTTTCACAGTTATGTCGTATTCTTCTTTGTATTGTCCATCAGGTTGAGCTAAATTCTCCACTAGCTCCCAACCGTCATCAACATCTTTGTTATAGAAATTTCCATTGCTTGCAATATCTAGTAGCTTGCAAATATTTAATAAATAAACTCTTAGGTAGAGGGTGCTGAGTAGAGACTCATTGCTAAAGACATGATGAGGGCATTAAGATTGGTATGTTTTGAACCGCTCCCAAGTTTTAGAGAATGATTCACCATTATTTTGCGCAAAGTTGGAAATTTTATTGCGGAGTTTCGCAGTTCTTGAGGTGGAGAAGTACTTGGTTAGAAAAGCTCTTTTAGATTCATCCCATGAAGTGATAGTGCTTGTAGGTATGTGCTTCTCCCGGAGGCGTGCTTTATCCCAAAATGAGAACATAAACAACCGAAGCTTCAAGGCATCCTCGATGACTCCATTGATTTTAACCATGTCACAAAGTCTCTCGAATTCATCTAGATGGTCAAAGGGATCTTCAGCTGATAATCCATGAAATTTGTTTGTTGAATCATTGCAATTGTACCGCTTTTGATTTCAAAATTGTTATTTGGGATGGGAGGATGTACAATGCCATGTCACAGAGTGTGAGTACTAGGCGCATCACCGGCTCCTATCGTTTTGGCCCTCCGTTGGTGAGGTCCAGTCACATGCAAATCTTGGGGTAGCTACTGTTTCTTCGATGCTACTGAGTGATCCTCCGATATGATGTTGTCTAGATCAGAGTGAAGATAGTTTTTCTTCTTTTTCAACTCACGTGGTAGGCTGCCGATGCTGTCCTGAAAACTGAGAAGGTTATGACTACCTTTGGATCGTGTATGCATACAACGTGTGAACTCAACTTGAGCAGTATGATCAAGTCGAATTTATAGTTGCGGTAGCACCTGAAACAAAAACATAAACACAATGAATTATCAACTGGTAAGAAAAAGAACTTGGTCTCAGAAAGTTAATAATCCTAAATGTAGCTAGCAGAAACCCATTTGGCAACAATGTTAATTTGATAACATGAATATATTATTAAATACCTATTACTAGATCATATCATGGCACTACAATAGACTATCATTCTAACTCGGAGTGTAACTAGCATTCAAGACGCAACTAATTACTCTAATCCAAGCCAATCTGGGTGATTATTTTCTAGCAACCTAAATTAATCAAGCATAAATTGAATCAAACATAAAAGTAAACAGAGCAAATAACAATAATCAGAATAAAGGTAGATCAATTCAGTAAAGAATAAAACAATAGGGTAAAGAAGGCGCAGTAAAAACTAAGATAAACTTTTCTGGTAGAACTTAACCACACCCTAAAATAATTCGGCCCATCTAGTGGCCTACTTTTTTTGCCCATTTGGTGAAGAGGGAGGTGTTGGGCTCTACTTTGCCCACATAGAGATGATGGAATCGAGACGCCACTCGAGTGTCGCACTGGGATCGTTTTGCGCCTCAAGCTGGCACTCAAGTGTCTCTCTGTTAGTCCTGCTACTCGAGCTGGCGCTCGAGTTTTGGCCCTGCTTGACTTCTGGTTTGAGCTGATACTTGAGTTTTTGCCTTGCTCGATTTCTGGCTCGAGCAAAGTGTTGGTTTAGTTCCTCAAGTTTTTGAAATCTCCTCAAATGAAATATGTGTACTATACAAATGGGTAAAGCTATTTGGACTATAAAATGATGAGAATGTAGTAGATATGTATACAGAAAATGGCTAAAGGAAACTCTTGAAAAAACTACACATATCACACCCCACTTAGGATATTTTTTTTTTACTTCTACCTTTTCCTTGATCATTTTTCCTGATTATGTTGTCTGTTCAACAGTTTTGATCTCATCGGGATTTTTTTCTAAAACTTCCAACATATTCTGAATGTCGAAATGTCCCGACATTCTGTATTTCCAAAGACAAAAGTCTATTTTCCCATCAAAATTCTCTTCCTTGAATCTTCCGCGTGCTTCCACCATGCTTAAGCTTTTATAGCTGTCGTAGAAGATAACATGCAGAATTATCAACTATAGACTTGATATATCTTGAAACTACCAGCACTTGAACACAATCGTCTGTCAAAGTTCTTTAACAAAGAGAGAGATTTATAAACTAATTCGATTATTGATTCTGGTTATAATCTTGAATCTGTTTTGTTTCCTTTCGAGAATATTTCATGCTTCTGCTGTGATTTAGGATATTGAACGCTTCCACCAGGAACTTGTGACTGCAAGAATTTTGTCACAGGTATTAAACTCTTTCTTCGATGAACTTCTTCATTCAAAACAATCTTTCAATTTTGCTGATTTAGATATTTTGCGCTCTTTACTGCGCTCTGATACTACTTGTAAATGAATCGAAGACAAAAATTGAAGATCTCTTACTGATTAGCAGCTAAAGAACATCTCAAGAACACATGACACCTCTCTTCCGAGGTAATCTCTCTTGTTCTCTCTTTGTATCTCTCTCGATATAATGAATCTAAAAGACACAAGTTCACTACAATTGTAGGTATATCTCTCTCCAAGAATCTTCACATGGAATTCATTATATCTCTCTGTTTCGATTACAAATTACAGTATTGAAGAAGACAAGCTCACACCAAGCTTAAAGATGAACATAGACTTAATATAGTCTAGATACAACTAACAGAAACCATTAAAATGCCGTTAGAAAAGTCTTCTTGCTTAAACGATGTGGGATGAAAGATGATATGCCCATTTCAGAGTCCGTCTCTTCTTCTTTTCACTTAATGGGTCTGAGAGTAAACCTGGCCTATTTTAGCTAACAGTGAAAGAGTGAGTGACTAATCTTGAAAATAGGTAACGTCACATATTCCTGCAAAACAGAGATTAATCTGTCATTAATCTTGAAAATAGGTAACGTCACACTATGTCCAATATCAGATCAGAGTATAACTCCTCATCAGCATGTGTTGAGGCCTTTCAACAACTTTCCCTTGAAGTTTTTAAGAGGTATGATCTCTCAAGAGTTTTAAATCCAAAGAAATCGTATTCAAAATCACCGTCATAGATTATTTCACTATCCAGACGAGCAACATTTTGAAGAAACCAAAACAAAGCATATATCAGTCACCTACAACATACATCCGAGGACATTTTCCATCTATATTACAAGAGGAAGAGACTGAGAACTTAAAGCAACATTTTTTCTTACCTTCATAATGATTTCAAATACATCATCAGCTATCAGAGGAGCTTCCATTCCAGTCCAGATCTCTTACTAACATGATCATACATGTCCTTAACACTGCAAAATACCACACAATCCGTTAAATTCAACACATGAATCTTCAAATTGTAAACCATCATATAATACCCATTAAGGAAGAGTCGAGATGACAACACTCACGACTCAGGAAATCATTTCTTGGTGTTCTTGTGGAGATTTGAGACAACAAGCTGAAACATAACCACAAAAAGCATGTCAATTATACAGATCATGTCATAAATTATCAAATTCACCTCAAGCAATACAGTAATTTAAACCAACATCACAATTCAATTATATGAAACACCAAACCCATCAGAGATTACTAATCCAAATTAAAGAAACCCAAATAAATAGAACGAAGAGAAGTACTCACAGAGGCATAATCAAGATGGTTACACCCAAATGTGTTAAAATTTATTAAAGAACATTTTAACACATTTACAACAGAACGCATTAGATACATGTAGGAAGCAAAAGCATTACATGTCATATGCTATCCCGTCAACTATTTTCTCAAAAATTGTGAAGGCACCAGAAGCAGTTGCCCTTCGCCATAGTTGTTCTGATAGTGCACTAGAAGTGTCTCTTCCTCCCAAGCGTGAAGGGCTGTCAGGTATGCTCAGTCAATTATCAAAGAGTTGATAAAAAGTCATTGTATGTATGAATCAATTTAACCTATATGTACCATGAAGTATACCAATATATCCATATATTTGTGCAGCTTAGACTAAAAAATACGTAAGTGCCTAAAATTGTAAGTGACCAACAAGTAAAAGTAGATTATCAGGCAAGTTTGTGCTATGCACAGACAAACAGAGTGACAAGAAGATTGCACTATTATCTATTAATGAGATGTAATAAGAATTCATTTAGCAATTGTGTGTGACTAATTATCCTAACTGGAGAGAAGAGTGTGCATCCTCAACTCCACCAGCACGATTTCCAGGATAGACTTTTCATATAATTTATCAAACTAT
>JAKUCM010006299.1:0-18714 GCA_023374145.1 Lepidium sativum
AACCCAAATTTTATATCTTAAATGCCTAAGTAAAAACCCAGCACCCCATTTGCATCAGCAATACATAATAAGGTGAACCCAAACTTTGCACCTAGAATGCCTAAGTAAGAAACCGAGCATCCACTTGCATTGGCAATAGATGATAAGGTGAACCCAAGCTTCGTACCTATAATGCGAAGTAACTGATGCACACAGTTTTAATCCTATTATTGCACTGCAAGTGCACAACAAAATGAAGTAGTATTTTAGGGATCGAATACAAGAACACCAAATAGTGACACTATCAATCTTTATATCAAACTCAAGCTAAGACAATGTGAAACTTTTGCGATGATTGCAGATAAACAAACCAAGCAGTCAAACGATAAAAATTCAATAATTAAAAGGCATCAAGTTCAAGTTAATCATTAGGAAAACATTGACGTAAATTAGGGACACTACTCGAGGAACAGTTTAAAACAATTCTCAAACACAGAACATCAATGTATAGAAAATCCACTCTAGGCAATGATTGGCTTCATTAAAAAAGTTTCCTCAGCCTCCTAACATTGCCTCCATTTTTACGTGATCATTTCAAAAAGTGAAATAGTGGGATCACTGTAATCTTCATACCCCTTTACTTCAAATAAAATAATCTCATTCTTTGCTTTTTGCTGGATCTATTCATTATATTTCTACCTTGATAATACCTTGATCTTCCTGAGTACATCACAAATGCCTTGTGATACAAAGATTTTAAAGTCTATTTATCTGCTGCAAGTGAACATCAAACCAAGTATTAGTCTAGGGATCAAATTCATGAAAACCAAGTAGTTACATTATCAATCCTTAAATGAAACTTAAGCTAAGACGAGACAAAATAGTTATGGTGATATGAGTTAAACAAATGAAGCAATGAAACAATATAAATTCAATAATTAAAAGCATCAAGTTCAGAGAATTCAATAGGAAATCAAGGATCTAAATGTTGACATTATTCAAGGGACTTTAAATCAATTCTTGAACAAATAACAAGAATGTGTAAATAATCCACTGTTGTGGTATTGGCTACTATGTCTAGCAACCTAGAGTTCAACTGTCGTGTGAATCTAGAGATCTAAGCACACATTAATAAACAACTCTGGTAAGTTTACAATTTGCCTTAACAACATCTTTCGTTGACTAAACACAAATTACTCATTTAGGTTCTTTCAGGCATCTAACGATTATTTTTGGTGAGAAGCAACATATAATCATAAGCTAGATGACAAGTTTAACCTGAATGGCATTTTGCGATATGCAAATGTACCATAGGGACATGTAAAAGTCGTCTTTTCCTGGTCGTCCGGATGAGTGGGAATCTGAAAGAAACCTGAATAACCATCTAAAAAGCAATGTAAGAATGGTTAGCCAATCTCTCAAGCATTTGATCAATGAAGGGCATAGGAAAGTGATCCTTCTTAGTAGAGAAATTAAAAGATCTAAAATGAATACACATCATATGACCTGTGACAGTTTTAGTATGTATCAAATTCATTATTCTCATTTTCAACCACAGTAATGCCTCCTTTCTTAGGTACATCATGGACAGGACTGACCAATTGCAATCGGATATAGGATATAAGATCCCTGCTTCTAAGAGTTTCATTATATCTTTCTTGACAATTTCTTTTAGATTGGGATTCAACCTCCTTTGGTTCTCTACAAAACTCTTAGATTCATCGATCAGATGATTCCTATACATGCATAACTCAGGTGAAATACCAGGGATATCATCTAATGAATAACCTATAGCCCTACGATACTTTCGAAGTTATCTAATAAGTGTTTCTGTTTCAGAACCATTCAACTTAGAATGAACAATTACAGGATAAGTAGAATTAGGACCGAGAAACACATACCTTAGCCCTGCTAGGAGAGTCTTAAGCTCGACTATGGGGGCTTTTAACTCACTCTAAGGGTCGGTCAAGGGTGAAGGTATGGACGGTTTTGGAGGGTCTAAAACTGCATAGGCTATCATCCCCTCAATCTGCTTACACGAATCCATCATTCTAGTATAACTTGTGACTTCGTCGTTTGCAAAGCCACATTCAAACTCTATCCTTGTAGGTGCCAGCTCAAGAGGGTCCTCAACAAACATCTCTTCATTCAATTCTTCTGCAATTTCTTCAGAAGTATCAACAGAAAAATTCATGCCATTCAACATCGGTTTCTTCATCATCTTGTCCATCTCAAATCTCATCTTCATATCCCATAGCTGTAGATCGATTCTTTCATTCCTGACATCAATCATAGCACCTAATGTTCTGAGAAAAGGTCAACCTAAGATGAGAGGATCCTTAGCTTCTTTATCTAGTTTAAGCACTACAAAATATGTTGGTACTAATGCATTCCCAACTTCAACATCAAGATCCTCGAGAATACTGGAAATTTCACTGAACGGTCTGCAAAGATAAGAGAGATCTTTGTTTGCTTAAAGTTCGAGAATCCTAACCTTAAGGCTACAGAATATGGAATTAGGTTTACACTAGAGCCTATATAACACAACGAACGTGCAAAGGTCATAGAACCTATCCGAACTGAAAGTACGAATCGCCATGATCTTCTTCTTTCTTAGGGAGCCGATTTTGAAGTCTAGAACTACAATCTTGCGTGATCATCATCACTCTATCTTCTCCTATGAACTTGTTTGTCACTAGGCTTTTGACATAGTTCTTAAGTGAAGGTATCATCTACAAGGCATTAACATTAGGTAACCGAATAGACAAATCTGATAATAATTTCTTACATTTGGTGTTCTCTAAGTCCTTTTTAAACTTCTTTGGTGGGATGGGATATAGTGGTACTGGTACGTATGATCTCTCAGGTGCTGCTGACTGCTTATGAGGTATGGATGCTGGCGATGGTTCGCTCTCAGGTGCTGGATACTGCTCTAGTATTGGCGTAGGTGACGTTGTTTCCTCATAAATCTCTTCAGCTCTATCATCCTCAACATCGACCACTACTCTCTCTTGCCTCGGTTTTTGGAAGTTTGCTTCAAGCTCCTTACCACTTCTCGACATAACAACATCACAAGCTTTATGATCATCATCCGAACCCAGAAGGAAGGTCGTGTTTTCCACCCTAGACATAACATAATCAATCCTGGAACTTAACTCCGAGTACATCACTCCATCTGTTTATTGATTTTAGATGTAGTCCTAGATTGTCCCTGAAGGACCTGCTCCAATAAAACTTTAATCTCGTCAGTAGATGAAAACGTAGGACTTGAAGTAGTCTTTTCTCTGTGTAAAGTACTTCAGATTGATGGTTCTGAAGATTAGATTTCGCCTATGATGAATAAAGCTTAACAGACTTCCTCTTAAACTCACTTGAAGCTATGAATTGATCCAACTTCTCACCTATCCCTGCGATTTTATCCATCTCAGATGAATATTCTTTGTGATCCCTTAAATCCTCTGTACTCACAACCAAATTCTCAATCAGTCGGAAGACGCTTTCACTCGTGTTTGTGGTGAAATCTCCCTTGCTCGAAGCATTAAGTAGATTCTTGAAACTCCAACTCAATCCGCTATAGAAGAAATTCAGAACTTGTTCATCACTGAAACCATGGTGTGGGCAATCCTATCTATATCCTCTCAACCTATCCCATGCTTCTCCAAAAGATTCATCATCTCTTTGATGAAAGTTTGAAATCTGGTTCTTCAACTTAACAATCTTCTCTTTGGTCAAGAAGTGATCTAGAAACTTGTTTCTAACTTGTTTCCATAAAGTTAACGATCCTGCTGATAAAGACTGAAGCCATTTGAACCCATTTCCTTCCAAAGAAAACTTGAAAAGTTTGCACTTAGCATAGTCTTCAGGGATTCCTCTAGGTGTTGTTGTAGATTTCCTCAAAGTTTTTGAGGTGATCTATATGGTTTTCAGCAGAGAAACCGTGAAAGGCCAATTGTCTAACCAATGCTATCAAAGGAGGACTCAACTCATGATCAATGCAACCCTCTAGTATACTAACAGAAATCGCGGATCGACATTGATAGTAGTTGTGGGGAGTTTCTAGTTCCCCGATTGCTCTTCTTGGCATATGTTATGTTCTAGCATCTTCCCGTTTCAGCTCTTCAATCTCTCGCTTTAACTGCTCTAATGTAGCTTCCTGGCTTGTGGAATCAGCTATGCTTTCCTCTCTGTCGGTGATTATAAGATCAAACACTGAAAAACAAAACAAAGAAATAAAAACAAAAAGGTAAACGAAAGTGTCTTACTCTCTAACTCAATAAATAATCGATAGCTAATGTTGTTAGTCCCCGACAACAGCGCCAAAAACTTGATATCCTGAGTTTTAACCCTATATCCTACTACATGTGCAAAGTAAACGAAGTAATATTTAGGGATCAAATTCATGAAGACCAATTATCACACAAACAATTGAATTATTTAACTAGAGCTACGTCGATGGGTATTTTGATTGGAATCAATTATGACTAAGAGATTTAATGTAATCAATATCTAGAAAACATCAAGCTTAGGGAATTCATAGGGGAATCAAGGTTGGATGAGGAATCTATTCAGGCGAGTTCAATTCCGTTCTCGACTTGGGAATAAAAATTGACTAACCTACTCTCGCAGCGATGATCACTATCCTTAGATCCTAGAGATCCTAACTCTCGTTGGTTCTAGAATTCTAATCATGCAATATTAGAGTTCCTAATTGTCCACAACACAACCTAGCATCAACTCTCGTTAGTAGTGAAGGAGTTGCTCAACTAGAAAGGTTCTCATTCTTATTAAACTTCTAGGATAATAAGTAACCTAAGATCATAGATTAGTTAGGTACTCTAATTGAGGCATTAACCATGTTTCTAGGCTGAGATTCCATACCTAGAACCTATTTCTTCCTCACCCTAAACTTGACTATGAGGAGGAAGAGACTAAAGATAGTGATGAGTTATTCATGCATGAAGTAGTGTTGCTAACCGAGAAAAACGTTGAGCCAAAGAATTTTTAAACAAACAATGACACGGTATGATACTTAGATAATTAAGCTAGTAACCATATATCGGGTGTAAAAGATTTCTTCTCTACCCTTGATGAGACAATCTCGGGAAATGTAAGGTTTGGAGATGATTCCCAGATTGATATTAGAGGAAGAGGTTCAATAAATTTTCTATGTACTAATGGAGAGAAGAAAATCTTAAATAACGTGTATTACATATCGGATTTGAAAAGCAATATAGTTAGTCTTGGAAAAACAAAAGAATCGGGTTGTGAGATTAAGTTTATAGGAGAATATGTACGTCTTTATGATCGAGAAGGAAAGATGTTGATAGAAGCTTTAAGATTAAGGAACCGACTCTAAAAAGTTCACATGGAGGTCGATGTGGAAAATTGTTTACAAATCGAATCGTGTGATGAGACAACTATATGGCATGCTAGACTTGGACATTTTGGTAAAGGTACTATGAAAACAATGGTGATGAAGGGTTTTGTGAAAGGGATTCCGAAATTCAGAATTGAGAAAGAACAATGTTCTTCTTGTTTACTTGGTAAACAAATTAGAAAACCCTTTTCCGAAAACAACATTGTTTCGAGCACAAAAGGTATTAGACTTGATTCATGGTGATTTGTGTGGACCCTTGACACCTCATACCCCAGAAAATAACTAGTATATTTTCATTCTTATTGATGATCACTCTCGGTTTATGTGGAGCATTCTCTTGAAAGAAAAAGGAGAAGATTTTGAGAAATTCAAGTATTTTAAGTCTCTTGTTGAGAAATTTAATATTAAGATTTTAAGAACAGATAGAGGAGGGGAGTTCATGTCACATGAATTGAAACTGTTTTGTGATAAAACCGGAGTTCAAAGAAACACGACAGCTCCGTATACTCCTAAACAAAATGGAGTTGTTGAGAGAAGAATCATACTTTGAGGGAGATAACTCGATGTATGTTGAAACACATGAATCTACCGAGATTCCTATGGGGAGAGGCTGTGAGACATGCTACATAATTCATAAATGGGATATCTACACGAGCTTTGAAAGATCAAACTCCATATGAAGCTTACAAAGGAAGAAAACCAAGACTACAACATCTAAGAATATTCGGTTGTTTAGGGTATGCTAAAAATAGAAGGTCCTCATCTTAAGAAGTTAGATAATCGCCCTCGGATGCTGGTACACTTGGGAATAGAGCCGGGAACAAAAGTCTATCGATTGTATGATCCTACAAACCGAAATATAGTTGTTAGTCGTGATGTTGTTTTTGATGAAAACAAAAGTTGGACGTGGAATGAATCAGAACCAAAGGAGAGTTACGTAGCTCAAGAAGTTATAATAAGTGAAGACTTCATGAAAAGAAACGAGCTCACTAATGAAGAGATCATCAAATAGGAGGAAGAAAGTATAACCGAGGAAAATCAAGGGTTATCTCTTCGAAGGTCTTCTAGGGAAACAAAGAAGCCAAGTTACTTGGAGGATTTTGTTCTTTTTTGTGAGCATGAGAGTGTGTTTCTTCTGTTGCTTATTAATGAAGAACCCTACGATTTTGGAGAAGCAAGTAAGTCACGAGTATGGATTGATGCTTGTAAAGAAGATCTAAAATCGATCCGAGAGAATGAGACTTGGACTCTTGTTGATTTACTAGATTTGAGAGGAGTGATTTTGGTAAATTGACATGTTATCTAGGAATAGAAGTTATACACGAAGAATGATGTATAACTTTAAGACAAGAAAGATATGCCAAGAAAATAGTAGAAGAAGCCGGAATGAAGGATTGCAATGCTTGTCACACATCCATGGAATCTGGTTTTAAGTTCTCGAAATCTCAAGAAGAGAAAAGTATCTATGGGAAAGAGTATCGTAAACTCATTGGTTGTTTAAGGTACGTGATTCATACACGACCGGATCTTGCCTTTAGTGCTGGAGTGTTTAGTAGGTATATGCAAGACCCTAAAGAGTCTCATGGTGTGGCACTAAAGAAGATATGTTCAAGGAACATTATCCCACGGACTTAGGTTTCTTCGAGGAAAGATAGAAGGTTTGGTCAGTTATAGTGATGCTAGCTACAATGTTAATTTGGATGATGGGAAAAGTACAACCTGACATATTTTTTACTACAATGGATGTCCGATAAGTTGGTGTTCTCAAAAACAATAGCTTTATCATCATTCGAAGCCGAGTTTATGGCAGCAACCGAGGCAGCTAAACAAGTCATATGGATCCAAAAACTACTAAGTGAAATAACCGAGAAAGAGAGTAAGGAGATTCGGATTATTATAGATAATAAGTCAGCCATCTCGCATACTAAGAATCCGGTTTTCCATGGTCAGAGTAAACATATTCACAAGAGCTTTCACTTTATTAGGGAATGTGTAAGCAATGAACTAATCGAAGAGGAGCATGTTCCCGAAAATGAACAAAAGGCGGATATTCTTACCAAAGCTTTGGATACGAACAAGTTCAAAGAAATGAGGGAGCTCATAGGAAATCAAGAGATCAAGAGTGAAGACCGAATCAAGCTTAATATAAAGAAGTGTTGATCTTATTTGCCTTTAAGATTGCAATTGTCTCATTAAACTTTAACCTCGTCGTCATCATCTCTGCGCCAAACATAACTTGATCTTGTTGTTGTCACTCTGTACTCATCGCCTCAACGATCTTGTCATCAGCTTGTCCTTGTCACCTCGATGACATTGTCATCACCTGGTCCTCGTCAGCTCGACGATCTTTGTCATAACCTTGTCCTCATTACCTCATTCTCTTCACCTTGTCACCTTAGCGCCTGATAGGATGTTACCACGTCCTTGCCACCTCAACAACTTTATCATCATCTCATCGTCGTCAAAACGTGCTCTTCACCATGTCACATTAGTGCCTGATAGGACTTCACCTCTTCATCATCACCGAGATGACTAATAGAACATGTCTTTACCTCGTTTTCTTCACCTCGTCCTCTTCACCTCATTCCTAACATGACCTCGCCTTATCACCTTGGCGCCTAGCATAACCTTAGATTGAAATCGCCCCGTCACCTTGGCATCCAACAATTTCTTTGATAGAATCTCAACTCGTCGCCTCGGTATCCAGAAATACCTTTATTAAAATTTATCCTTGGCGCTTATCAATACCTTAGGAAAAATCTCTGGATTGTAATTGTCGAACCACAGTTTTATTATACGAAGATCTCCGACCTCACACTTTACTCTAATCCCAATTATACCCTCTTAAGAATAGTTTGTGCTGACTTATGTACTTACAGTATTGAATCAAAAAAAAAAATGAACCTTATTTTGAAACTGATGTCAACTGAATCTTAGCTATTTTTCCAATAACAAAATATATTTTTCTCAATAATCATAAAGCTTAAACCCTATTGTGGAATTCAACTATAGAAATTCTAATGTCTTAAATAGATACAATATATAACTATTTTAAAACTCTGTTTTCAATACTCGCCATGAATATGCGTTTTACCAGCGCCCAAATCCTTCGTTTATTTACCTAAATCAACATATAGTTTCAAATATTAATGGATTGGATATCTTGTACGTAGATATATTAGCTGAAAACTTGTGTAACAAAGACTGAAAGCTAGGCATATATAGCGTCTGGTAAAACAATTAAAGAGACAAATAACAAGATAGATATCAATAGACTAAGATTCCGAAAAGAAATGACCGCATTGGTGTCGATTTTGTGTTCTCAGATCTTACTAACTAAATCTGATTCTACTGTTTTTTTAGGACAGGCGAACCAACTTTGTATTTTGCATTTAAAATTATATTTGTGTATATATTGTTTGAAGAAAAAAAACATTTGCGGAAAGAAACTTTTTAAAGTTAAAACTCATAAAGTCACATTTAATCAACTATACAAAGGTTTCAAATGCTTTTATTTTTTCGTGATATACTTAATATAATTTATAATTATAAATGGCAAAAGCATGTCCAAATGCATATTGGATATTAAAGGAGAGATATATAGATTCCCAATTGGAAAGTGTTTAAGTAAATTCTCTTGAAATTGACTATCCACAATTATATATAATACAGTAAGTTGTGGTAACACAATTTGAAGCACTTGAAATCCTTAGAGCTAAGCTTTTAAATAACACCTCCTTAAAGTGGGTATGTTGGAAAAGAGATCTTTCCCCATGTAAGGAATTTTGGGTGGTATGAGCCCAAGATCTGGACTAGATTGGTAACATAGATCTTTCTCTAAAGAAGAACTTCACAGAGGGTGATAGATTATGATTCCATAAATTTGAAAAATTTGTTGTGATACAAGCAATTAAGCTACATGAGAAAACGTTATTGGGCCCTTATCAGGCCTCGTTGTAACACAATGTACAGTAGGTTAATTATTAACACAACTTCTAAGGTTTCTGACATGTTATCAGAGCTCTAACCTAATACTACAAAGAGGTTATTGCTTACAGATCCCTAAAACACGTTTTCCGCGCAGTCATATAATTTTTTTTTGAAACATGAGTAACGACACCCCAGCCAACAGCTCTACTACTTGGGTTGAAACTCGCCGGACAATTTCGCCTTACGACCTAACAGCAGGCGATAATCCAGGCACTTTGATCTCCAAACCTCTCCTTTGAGGCTCTAACTACGATGAATGGGCCTCCAATCTGCGTTTGGCGCTCAAAGCTCGCAAAAAGTTTGGATTCGCTGATTGATCTATCAAACAGCTTGATGAAATGGTTTGCTTGATGAAATGCCTGACTCAAAGCTGAACTTGCTAATTGTCGCTAAAATGGTTTGCTTATAGAAACCTACTACGGCAAACTAATCAAACTTTGGAGAAATCTTGCTGACTACCAAACAGCAAAAACAATGGAGGAGGTTCGTCGTGATAGAAGAGGATAAACTGCATCAATTCCTCATGAGGCTGGATGAAACAATATACAGATCTGTCAAATCTGGTCTTCTTTCTTGCAAAACTCTTCCGTCTCTTGAAGAAGCTTACAACGTTGTTTCTCGCGAGGAAGATTCAGGGCTCATCACTCGAGTTACTGATGACCGAACGGATGCTGTTAGCTTTGCTGTGCAAACCTCTGCAAATCGATCTCGTCATCAACCTCGTGGTTCTGACAACAAAGGTTCATCTGTTTCTTGTACTATTTGTGGTCGCACCGGTCATATTGCTGACAATTGTTTCAGTAAAATTGGCTATCCTCTTTGGTGGAATGATCAAACACGCAGCAAGGCCAAACCTCCCTCTGTTGCGTCTTCTGCCAAAGGCAAATGCATCAACTCAACTCATGCAAATCATGTTTATACAGGTTCTGCACTTGCTGTTTCCTCTTATGCAAATCACTTTGATGTGAGTGGTCTTGATGAGAATCAATGGAAAACATTGATCAACCTTCTTGCTGAGAAAACGCCTACATGTGAGAGATTATCTGGTATGTTATTTGATGATTCTTGGATTATTGATACTGGGGCATCAAATTTAATGACTGAAACACTTGACTTCTTGAAAGATGTTTCTTCGATGAGTCCAGTATTAATAAAATTACCTGATGGGAGATTCAGTACTTCCACTACTCGTGGTCGTGTTTTGCTAAATTCAACATTGACACTCCAAGATGTCTATTTCATTGATGGACTACAATGCCACTTGATTTCGGTCTCTCAATTAACACAGGATCTTCATTGTGCTTTTTATCTCACTGATGACATTTGTATCATTCAAGACCACACCATGAGGACCCTGATTGGAGCGGGTGAGCAGCATAATGGTTTATATTTTTTCCGGGATGTTGAGCCTGCAAAGATATTACACACCACCACCTTGAATTCAGGGATTTGTGGCATCGTCGCTTGGGTCATCCATCCTCCAAAGCTATCAAAAAATTACAGTTTTCTGATTTTCGACATTCTACTTTTGACTCAGCAACTTGTGATATTTGCATTAATGCAAAACAAACAAGAGAAACTTTTCCCATCAGTATTAATAAGACTAGTTCTGTTTTTGAGATGATTCACTGTGATTTATGGGGCCATATCGAACTCATGCACTTTGTGGTTGATGGTATTTTCTAACTATTGTGGATGATTACTCCCGGCAGTTTGAATATACTTAATGCCCGCTAAAACAGACGCTCCAACACATCTTAAAAATTTTTTGGCTTTGGTGGAACGACAATTCTCCACAAAGGTCAAAGTTTTAAGAAGTGACAATGGCACATAATTCACAAGTCTCACACACCACTTTACCCAACTTGGCATCATCCACGAGAAATCCTGTGTCGGAACACCACAACAAAATGGCCGTGTGGAGAGAAAACACTGCCACATCCTCAATGTTGCTCGCGCACTCCGTTTTCAAGATTCACTACCTATTGAATTATGGGGTTACTGTGCTCTTGCTGGCGGTTATCTAATCAATCGCACTCCCACGGATTTGCATAAAGCGAAAACGCCTTTTGAAATGGTTTATGGACGCTCTCCTCCAATGAGTCACATTCGGGTTTTCAGTCGCTTGTGTTATGTTCACAACCAAAAACATGGAGGGGATAAATTTGCACCTCGCTGTCACAAAAGTGTGTTCAACGGATATCCTTTCAACAAGAAAGGTTGGCGTGTCTACAATTTTGACACAAGAAAAATCTCTGTTTCAAGAGATGTGATTTTCATTGAAAACACATTTCCTTTTGCTGATGCAGTTGTTTCAATGGAGTCACAGCTAACGCCATTTCTTCACGATGACGATCTCTTGCCATCTACTGCATCACAACACCACTCTGCATCACCACGTGGTGTTAATACCATTCCTAATGTTACAGAATTGCTTACAGAACAAGCAATACAATTTGAATATAAGGTTCAAGATACCAATCTCTCACCGGTTCCTTTACCAAACTCGCCACCATTTCATTCAGATTCAGAACAATCTGCAACTCCTGCATCATCATCATCAACACACGCTGATGAAATTGCCGAAACAGACCCTCGAACGGCTTCACCACCTGCAGTTCCAACAACTACTTCACCACCAGAAGCTGCAGTTTCTGTATCCGATGTTTTACCAACACCAAATGAGCCTCAACCTGAGCAATTAGGTTGTGGCTTCAGAGTAAAGAAACAACCAACGAACCTTTCAGACTATGTCTCTACTCTTCTTCACTCTCCACATCCCTCGGTAACGGCATTTCCAATTGATAACTTCTTATCCAGCTTTCAGTTCTCCAAAGCATATCAAGCATATATTCTGGCTATTACTTCTGCCGAGGAACCACAGTCATATAGCACAGCTTTTTTGGATGAAAATTGGCGTTCTGCAGTTAAGGATGAAGTTCTTGCATTAGAGAATTTGAATACTTGGACAAATGAGGATTTGCCTCCGGGAAAGGTAGCTCTGGTTTGCAAATGGGTTTTTCGCCTTAAATATAAAGCTGATGGCACTCTAGAAAGACATAAAGCTCAGCTTGTGGTGTTGGGAAACAATCAAACTGAAGGAATTGGCTACAATGAAACCTTTGCACAAGTTGCAAAAATGGTTACAATAAGAGCTATTTTACAACAAGCTGTCACTCGTGATTGGGAAGTGCATCAAATGGATGTTCATATTGCTTTCCTACATGGTGATCTTCATGTAGAAGTCTACACGAAACTCCCTTTTCAAGACTAAGGATAAAACTAAGGTATGTCGTCTACACAAATATCTTTATGGACTCAAGCAAGCCCCAAAGTGTTGGTTTGAAAAATTGTGTACAGCTTTAAAGGACTACGAATTTCAACATAATGTCAAAGACTATTCTTTGTTCACACTTGTCACAATGACGTTCTCTTTACATGTACTTGTGTACGTCGACGACCTGATCATTGCTGGGAGTACATTGGCTGTCATAAATCAATTTAAAGCGTATCTCAGCTCACAGTTTCATATGAAATACTTGGGTCCTCTTCGCTACTTTCTTGGCATTGAAGTTGCAAGAAATCCAACAGGTATGTATTTGTGCCAGAGAAAGTATGTACTGAACATCATTTCTGAAACAGGGCTGCTTGGTGCTACTCCTCTCAGTTTCCCACTCGAGCAAAATCATATGCTAGCGGTAGCACGCGGTAATACTATCCAAGATTCTTTGGCCTATTGACGTTTGATTGGTCGACTAATCTATCTTGGCAACACCAGGCCAGAAATCTCCTATGTTATTCACATCTTGTCACAGTTTATGCAAGCACCGAAACAAGAACATTGGGATGCCGCTTTACGAGTTGTTCGATATCTTAAAAACAGTCCAGGGCAAGGCATCTTATTACAACGCACATACTGACCTCCGCCTCACCGCATGGTGTGATTCAGATTGGGCTGGCTGTCCTCTCACTCGTTGCTCCCTTACTGGTTGGTTCATAGAGCTAGGTGGCTCGCCATTGTCTTGGAAAACCAAGAAACATGATCGTGTATCTCGGTCATCAGATGAAGCCGAATATCGAGCTATAGCAGACACCGTGAGTGAAATACTTTGGCTTCGTGAACTTCTCCCTTCACTTGATATTGACTACTCTGATCCGGTAATACTTCACTCTGATAGTCTCTCTCCTATTCAACTTGTTGCGAACCCTGTTTTTCATGCTTGCACAAAGCATATTAAATATGACTGTCACTTCATGCACGACGAGATTATTCGAGGCAATATCATAATGAAACACGTTTCTACACATTATCAACTCGCTGACATCATGACTAAGGCACTAGGAAAGCGAGAGTTCGAGAGTTTTTCAAGAAAGCTTGGTATTTGTAATCTACACATACCAGCTTGAGGGGGGGGGGGGTGGGGGGGGGGGTATTAGGCCCTTATCAGGCCTCGTTGTAACACAATGTACAGTAGGTTAATCAGTATCTCTCAATGCTTGTATATAAGGCTCATTGCCGACTATCAATACAACACATAAATCTTTGTCACAACTTCTAAGGTTTCTGACAAACCTAGTGGGCTACAAATATGTTTACATAAACCATACATTTCAATGAGCTATGTATAAGATCCGTTATCTTGTGTACCATACGTGTTATTCTAAGCACTTTTGAAGGAACTGGGTTAGTTGGGACGGAATATGCTAAAATCTAGGAGGTTTAATCGTAAGCTGGTAAAAATGATCGAGCGAAGTATAAATTGGCTGAGTAGTTTGAAAAGTTGATCAAGCAAAACTGAGCAATATTGGCCCTTATCAGGCCTCGTTGTAACACAATGTACAGTAGGTTAATCATTATCTCTCAATGCTTGTATATAAGGCTCATTGCCGCTATCAATACAACACATAAATCTTTGTCACAACTTCTAAGGTTTCTGACAAACCTAGTGGGCTACAAATATGTTTACATAAACCATACATTTCAATGAGCTATGTATAAGATCCGTTATCTTGTGTACCGTACGTGTTATTCTAAGCACGTTTGAAGGAACTGGGTGAGTTGGGACGGAATATGCTAAAATCTAGGAGGTTTAATCGTAAGCTGGTAAAAATGATCGAGCGAAGTATAAATTGGCAGAGTAGTTTGAAAAGTTGATCAAGCAAAACTGAGCAATATTGGAGCTTGATCAGGCATGTTGCAAGAAGAGTTAGTAAAAGGACAAGAAGAATCGAGCCAAGTCGAGAAATCACCAAAGGAATTTGAATGTCAAAGTGAATTAGTAAGAAAATAAGTCAAATTTGAAGGATTTAAACAGCTAGAAAGGTGGACGAAGTTGGATTGGGATGAATTAGTCAAGTATTTTTCGGACAAGTTCTTGAATTCAGACATCATCGTCAGACTCAACTAGGGGTTGTCGGATTCCAAAAGAATGGTTATATATGACAGAACCATTTTGTGTTTGGTGCACGCGGGCGATTTTGCGGGTTAAGAAATAGTTTCGGAGTGACCAAGGATCAAGGATCTGTGCGTTTATCTGATATATAGAGGCACATACCCGGTTTCTCTAGTCAAAAAACTGAGCGAGTGTGAGTTAAGAAGGGATCAAGGACATTTATTTGGCGGTTTCTTCACTGGAAATGCATAAGTTTTGTTTTTGGCTGCACCTCTCTCATATATCTCCTTTAATTAAGTTAGAGAAAAGAGAGAAAATATTAAGGGAGATTTTAAAGCGAAACTAGTTCAAATTAATTTTGTGATTTTCCAAACTAGTTCAAATTTCTGCCCAATCTACGACCACAATCTGTAAAGCTTCTACAACAGGGAGTGAAACCTTAGGATTTGGATTACAGACTTATACCTTAGCGTAGGGTGAAAGAATCAATTTTAAAAAATCAGAAATTACCATTGATTTGACAGTGGATAACCACACTAAACAAGCCATAACGACCCGTTTTGGAATTGCTTCATAGCTCGGGATCACGGATCCAAAAAAAATATTTTGAACTTTATTTATAAGAAGCTTACAAGTCGAAAGACGAACTGGTTCTCCCAAAACTCTCTCATTGGGCGCTGGAGGATCTTCTTTAAGGCGAGCAATGAATTTCCTTGTTTATGCCATGTTATGCTTTCGTCTCTCAAAACTTCATTGGCAAGAAATTACGGGAGCTATTTTGCATTTTGTTGATATTCAAGCGAAAAAAGAAAATGATAATATGGATAAACATGGAAAGCTCTCTGCAAAAAAAAAAAAGATGGCATATTAAAATTCTGGGACATGGAATCATATAATCAAGCTTTATAGGTTAAGTAGACATGGAAATGTGTGGTTCAGCCACATTCTTTTGAGGCAAAGTTTTATCGTTCAAAATACCTTAGGAATTCTACATTCCTTGAGGCTCGACTTGGCTATGGGCCTTCATATTCATGGAGAAGTATCCTATTTGGTTGACAATTGTTGCCAAAAGGTCTCGTTAAAACACATAGGAGATGGCAACTCCACTTATTTGTGGACAATGTGTTCCTTAAAGTGTCGGATCTTCGACAAAATCGAGGATGAAACTATTACGCTTCAATGTGTGCTTTAAAGTGTCGGATCCTCCACAAAATCGAGGATGAAAATAACGAATTATATTTTTTGAGCTATCTCATGCCCTGACACACGAAGAATTTTAGCTATGCACCCGTGGAAAACTCAAATTTGGAATATCACCTCCCCCTCAAAGATTAGAATGTTCTTATGGCGAGCTCTTTCAAGTGCCTTGGCATTAAAACCAGATTTTAGCGAAGAGGTTTTCCAGATGATCGTATATGTATGACTTGTCACAACGGTCCCGCAAGAATTAACCACATGCTATTTCCCTGCAATATATTAAGACAGATTTTAACCATCACACAAATCTCATTCCCCATGATGACTTGTCACTTTCTTCACTCCTTGCTAACTTCGAGCATATCATGAACATTCTCATGGACCTTGAAGTTCCTCTGCTTATTTCTAGGAGTCTTCCCTGAATATTGTGAGCAATCTGGTAAAATCGTAACACTATTGTTTTTGATGGTTAGAAGGTGTAGCATGGCACCACTGTTACCCATGGAAGACAAGGGTGCGCCTAGCTTAGGCTTTGTGGGCCTCATCTATTAATTTTATTCAGGCAATTAAAATAAACCCCATAAATATGGTCCGTTTGTTTTAACTAAGAAGGTCTTTTTAATAAAGTCCATTACCATGGCCAATTTTAAAAATTAATCAGAAATTACACTAGTAGGCTCATGGCCCATTAGGTTTAAGGTTTCTCTTAGGAAATTCCTATAAATATTGTAATCCATTGACCAGTTCCAACACTAGTCTCTTAAGAGTTTCTTATAATTATTTGTCAATTTATATAATGCAAATGGACTAAGAAATGGTAGAAACAGTTCTTAAACGAAAGGCTTTGAAAATATTAAAAACCTCAAATGTGTGGCCTTGTCATCGGCCGCGTCTCACCGCTTTGTTGTGAGAGAAGTTCTTCTCCCGGAGGTAATTGATTGATTTCATTCAATGTTCCTCTTCGTTTGATGGTTCGTTTTCTTCCTCAATCCTCTTAAGGTCCTTGAATCTGATATCATTACCAATTCGTGAGAATTATATTCTAGAAAAGCATAATCGATGAAATATCTTGTAGACTAGGACATGGATTTGTAGAAATAGTGCGATAGACAGAACATAGACGGGAATTGGGTGGGAATTAGATTACTCTCTCTTTCTCTATGCTCCCAAAACCCCCCAATTCATGAAATTCTAGGGTTTGAAGATTTCAGGAAAAAGAGAGTGAAAGAAAGATGAGTGCTTCAGTGTTTATTAAGTGTGTTACCCTCGGCAATGGAGATGCTGGAAACACTTGTCTTCTCATCTCCTACACTAGCAATACTTTTCCTACGGTCAGTTTAAAGTTCCCTTCTTTTTAGTTTTGATTTGGTGAAAGGGAAGGTGAACATGCTTGTGGTTGCTTTTAAAGTAATTCTTGGGTTTTTTTAAAGTCTTGTTCTTTCTGCTACCTCAGTGAATGTACTGTAGTGATCTTTAGGATATTAAAATTTCAGCTTCATAGTATTTGTATTGTGTGTTAATCTGTTTTTTGATCATGTAAGTGTGTTAGTTAGCTTTCGGGAAGGAAAATTTATTGCTTATAGTAATGAAATTTTGGATTTGACAGGATTATGTGCCAACTTTCTTCGATAATTTCAGCGCTAATGTGATTGTGGATGGCAACACTATAAACTTGGGATTGTGGCATACTACAGACAAGTTGTTACCTTGGATTTGTGTTGTTCATTCTTTCTCTTTTAGAGAGTCATTTTGTGTGTTTCGTCTTGATGAAATAGGGCAAGAGGACTAAAATAAACTAAGACCTTCAAGGTTTTTAATGGCAGGACAGAGACGGCAATCTAGCAAATGGTACAATTGCTAATCTTGTGGATGAGGGTGGTGGAGCAGCTGTATATGTCGAAGGTTTACCGATGAATGTTTGAGTCGACATGTCCATTGCATTCCTTTCTAAAGCTTAAGCTCGATGCCACTGTTATGTCCCTTTTCAACAACAGTCTTATTATAAGGTGAATTTAGTTTGCAATATGTTAGGGCCGTTTACTCTTTTGTGGTTGTGGATATATAATCTTTGTAGGTGCTGCATACATAGAGTCAGTTGCTGGACTAGAGACTGAGCTTGGAGTAGGATTACGCCTTGAACCAGGACCTGATTGTTGTGGGTAAGGATGATTACGTTGTTGTGGTGAGCCATGGTGGTAAGGAGGATACTGCTGGATTCTGATGGATTCGATTTCTCCAGAAGTGTAGAATTCATCATGTATGTCTTGTTCAAGGACTCCAGAATTTAGCCTACCAATGTAAAGCGTTTTGATGCTTTCATCCTCAAATACATGGTACTCAAGCTTTTACTTGATTGCATTGTTTACAATTCCCTTGCACAAGCTAATGAATTGTCAATTCAAGCAGGTTGTTAACAAGATAAGATCACAAGAAAAGAAGGTGAAAATAGACAAGTCTGGTAATTTCTAAGATGCTCACTCACTTTCGTTCAATAGTTTAAGTAAACAAAATTGATTGATAGTTTTTATTGGTTATTGTTCTTTTAAATGGTCATATTACGCAGTACACACTCCACCGAAAAACACCTATAGAATATGCTGTAATGTTTGGTCTCCATTTGCTAGTTTAGTTTACATAAATGGTTCAAAATCACTTGTTTGTCTAGCATTGGTTTTAGTAGCTCGGAATGGATCTTCTGATTTTGGTTGAGTTTGTGATCATGTTAGTTTTATCTCTTCATGAATTAGAGTTGTTATATGAATAACTTGTTAATGTCAA
>JAKUCM010006300.1:0-50540 GCA_023374145.1 Lepidium sativum
TCATCTCTACAATCATTGAGAAGAGATTAAATTAACCCTAGCGAAGCGAAGGATGCCGAAGAAAATGGGTGTGAACAGCAAGGCGGAGGTTGCTAGATCCCGGAAGAACGCCGCCGAGGCTGATCAGAAGGATCGTCAGAAATCGAGAGAAGGAGGAACAATACTGGCGTGAGGCGGAGGGTCCTAAATCCAAGGCGGCCAAGAAGCGTGAGGAGGAGGCGGAGAAGAAGGCCGAAGCCGCCGCTAAGAAACTTGAGGCGCGTCGTTTGGCTGAGCAGGAGGAGAAGGAGTTGGAGAAGGCCCTGAAAAAGCCAGATAAGAAGGCTAATCGCGTCGCTGTGCCTCTCCCGAAGGTCACAGAAGCTGAGCTCATCCGAAGAAGAGAGGAGGACCAATTAGCTCTTGCTAAGAAAGCAGAAGAGTCTAAGAAGAAACAGGCTCGCATGGCGGGGGAAGATGAGTACGAAAAGATGGTACTTGTGACCAATACCAATCGCGATGATTCTCTCATCGAGGCTCATTCCGTTGACGAGGCGCTCGCACGGATTACGGTGTCAGATAACCTCCCCGTTGACCGACATCCGGAAAAAAGGCTTAAGGCTTCCTTTAAGGTTTGGATCTCTTGTGTCCTTTTGCTTTTTAGTGCTTCTTATATAACAGAGAGGAAGGATGATGTATCCTTTTTATTGAGCTGAGGTTTGGAAGAAATTTGGAGTTACTCCTTGTACAGGATCACATTTAGCAGAAAATGTTGATTGTTCTTGATCTTGAATGAATTTTTGAGTCTCTGTCTTTGAAACGATACTGGTTTATATAGATTGATCATGATATGCCAAGCCAAAATCTGGTGGATCTATATACTGAGTTGTTGTTATGATTATGATTTAGGCCTTTGAAGAAGCTGAACTTCCAAGGCTCAAAGAGGAGAAACCAGGTCTTACTCACACTCAGTACAAGGACTTTATATGGAAGATGTGGAAAAAGTCGCCAGATAATCCTCTTAACCAGGTAACAGAAAAGCCATCTCGTGCTTAGTTAATAATGGGTAGATAGGACTTCAAGAATGGCTTGTTCAACTGTTGGAAAATGCATATGTTGTTCCTGCGTATACCAAAAAGTTAGCAGAACAGCTCTGGAGGTAGTAAGCAGTGTTTTTGATTGATAGCAGAAATTATTGTTAAAACAATCGAAATCTGAGAATATACATTGAACAGGCTGCTGCCGAGTAAATGCAACTCCAAGTCAGAGAGAAAGGGAGATGCATGGCAAAGAGAGTTTGATGATCTTCTGTTTCCCTGAAAAGTTTTTAAAGTGAGAGATACTATGTGTAACGGAATTTGGTCATAATTCTGCTCGCCATCATTGCTTACTGTTTCTTGTGCTTTGTGAATAAACACTATGGTATTATAGCAGAGCATATTGATTAAACGATAAGATAATAATCAAATGAGATTCTGTATAGAGTAGCAGTGCAGACAACATTCTTTGTTGTTAAAAGACTGATTTTTGTTGTCCGAACTCAGTAGATTGACATTTTCCAAATGTGTCTTATAGCCGAGACAGATGAAATTTTCGAGAAAGGAAATATATTTTTATATTTATATTACAGATAGGCCAACAAAGGCCAAGCGTGATTAATTAAGCACACCACACCAGAATCTACAAACAGTCTAAAGATAGAACTTTTTTTAATACAAATTTAAGACTCATAAGAAGCTTTATTAGAATCTCCAATTAATGCGTATAGCTCAGAACTCACGGTCAGGGGAAGAGAAATGGGAGCAATAAGTGACCAGATAAAGAGACCAGCAGTGGCCCAACTGGTAACAACACGGACCCACACAGATGGCCACCCAACATCGACCAGCTTACCACTTTCACCAACCGAAGTTGACCAGCCGGTTAGGAGCATTGCCGAGTACATGCTCGCCAGAGAGAAGATGATATGGAAGAATGCGTATGAGTATGTCACTGGTTTCTTACTCTCTTTCTCCTTCCTTCTCTTCTGACTTCCCATCTAACGGCAGCAGAGGCTTCTCTGAACATTTTCAATGAAAGCAAATATGTTATGATACTTCGAAACAACTCTTGAGCACTCACACGACAAGATTTAAACTAGGGATTTAGTATATGGGACTCAGTTCAGTATTGATTAGGTTTTTCATCAAATGAATCCTCTTATTTTTCCTAAGAAGTCTATCGAGTTGAAGTTCTCTTTTTGATATATAGAAAAAAGCAAACCTGCTTGATTCTATCCAGACTCAGTTCGGTTTTCAATTTGTTTTCCTAGTTAACTAGAGATCAGATTAAATTGAACACTCAAACGAAACCAGGAAGGGAATTTCGAAGAAGGGATTTTCGTCATAAACATACCAACGCGGGGAGAATCAGGAGAGGAGAGAAGTGTGGTGGAAGAACCAGCACGAACAGCAGAATAAACAACAGACAGCACAGTTGTGAGTAAGCCAATGGTCATCGTGCCTGTTGAAACAGCTTTAGAGTGTTTGTGGAGACCATTGCACTCGTAATCTCTGGGTTCACTTGCAAGTCCACTGTAACAGAGGTACATGCAGTAGAATGATATAACCGATGCTGGTAAAATGCTTCCACCCACCTACAAAAAGAGGGATATCTTGACTTCAGCAAGCCTGAAGTTGGAGATCAATTGAAATCTAAGATAAGAGAAATAGAAGGTTTAAGTCAAAACTTACAGCGGGATGCAGAACTACAACAGCAAAAACAAATACAAATATCAAAGTCACGACAATGAAGAAGGTGTTGAGTCCACAATCATGTCCAGATGGAGTAAACCAATGGAAGAGAACTCCAGAGAAAACAAATGTTGCCAAGTAGCATACAAGAGAAACAACGAGCAACGCAGTATACCTATATATAAAGTCCAGTACTTAGATTAGCAGTTGGATCATAAATTCACATACATTTGCAAATATATTATAACTAACCAGAACTGCTCGTCATAGCCAACCCATGTGTCATTCCATCCATGAACGAAATCCAAAAGAAGAACAACTTGAACAAGAAGAAAAAATCCAGCACCAAACTTTGACATCGACTCTGCAAGATGCAAAATCGATACTCATAAGTAAATTATAATCCATTCACTAAGAAATACAGAATGATAAATAACACCTACCATAGAAACTGATGATTTCATTTGGAAGGAAGAACATTAAGATGACCAAAATGCACCAAGAGATTACTTTCATCATCCAACCACCGTGGTGAATACCATCACGAGGGTCTTTCTGATTTTTCACGCCGATCATCATAACGGATAGAATTGAGAAAAATAAGAAATTTCCTAAGCTGACACGCAAAACAGCATCAGTCTCAAACCATTCCCGATCAGGTGTCTTGTGAAAATGGTTAATCCCTGCACAATGCTTATTATTAGTTCCATAAATTAAAGTATCTTCACGAGAAGAAAAAGAAAAAAAACAAGGACATAAGAAAAACTTACAAGGGAGTTTCTCCATGAGAGGAGCAGCAACCTCACGGAGAATCCATGAAACAATTAAGGAAAGAGCAAAGAGACCACAGTAAGCAATTCTTGCAGAACGTCTACTGATCCCAGAAACCACAGTACGGCATGCATCGCATGCACAAGCAGCACAACACGATGCTAGACAAGAAGCTGCAAACATCTTCTTTTCCTCCAAGATCAAAAGTTGGATTCAATACTTAGCTGCTAATATTGAAAAAAGAAGAAAATCAAATGAGCTCCTTTAAGTCTAATCATAATTTAATTTCTACATAAAACCCTAATTTCTGAATTTAACACGGAATCAAAAACTAATCATAATCTCCCATAAAAACACAAAATTCTTTGAAATTGATCATATACAGAATGAAATTGGAATTGGTTAAGATGAGCTGATATCTTCCCCTAAAATCGAGATGGATCTAAAATTTATCCCAAGAAACTAGTTTTAGTAATCGAATTTGACCTTGGAAACGAAGGAGAACCAAAAATGGGTTCAGAAGTAGAGAAACAAAATACCTCGGCGATGGATCAAAACTTGAACTTTCCTCTCCTTGCAAAGTAGAGAACAATTCGATATTTCCTTATTCTCGTTCCAAATTTCTGACTTTGACTAATCGGCATTGGTAAATCATCAATATAATGCAGCCTTAGTATTAAGCTCAGTAATGGCCCAATAAAAGCCCAATATCTAAATAGTCCTTCTTCTTTTCATTTTTATCATTTTTTGCCGTGTAGTATCTAAATAGTCCTCTATTGCAGTCCGTCTAATAATCCAAAGTGCGAGAGACGAAGATAAACCAAAATCACGCATTATCATTCTCATTTTTTGTCCTCTATCTTTTTTTTCCTCTTTTTGTATATAACATCCCTAAATTATCGTTGTTAATAAAGCGCGTACAGCGAATCCGGCGAATTAGCCCCGGAGGTTGGAGGATATCTATCTCTGTTGAGATCGGCGGAGTGATACTTGGGATTCTCCGAGGAGCTAGAATCAGCTTTTGCTTCTCCTCCTCTTTTACCCATTTTCACCGGTTCGCTTTCCTTAGAATCTCTTTTTACCTGCTTCCGATCTGTTTTCTCGATTATCGTCGTTAACATTTCCAGTCTCTTATCCGTCTGTTGATCTCCCATAATCCAATTCATCAGAATTGACGATGATTGCGTGAAATTGACGTTATTGTTGTCCTTAATTTTGCGAAAGATCTAATCTCGTCTTGTAACTAGGATGCTAATTACAAAGGCTTATGTCGTTTTAACAATTAGTAAACCTCGTCTGAATAGCTCGACATATTGTTCTCTGTCTCTCCTCATTGATTCATGTTTCTCATTGACTTCAATGTTGACATTGTTACTAAATTTTCAATTCTAACGTTGCCTGTTTGATAATGGAAATAATCCCAAAATTTTTGTTGAATCTGACTGGATAGTCTCTCTATAGTCTGTGTTGGTTTTTGTGCAATTGTGTAAATTTGACTGTGTCATTTTGCAGGTTGGTATCAAGCTATGGTTCTAGATGGGATTGTATCTTCACCATTAAGGAGACATCAATCTCTAAAGAAGCAGTGGGAAGACTTGGGTAGGTGCTCCACAGTTATTAAGAGGCATCAATATCTTTTAACTGCATTGGCTCTTTTGGCATTCCTCTGTACTATTTATTTATACTTTGCAGTCACTTTAGGTGCCAAGCACTCGTCGTGCTATGGCTTGACCGGGAAAGAGAAAGCAATGTGTCAATTACAACATGTTCAAGCTATCTCCCAAGGGAAACTGAAATTCTTCTAGAAAGCTGAAACCCCGTTATTGTTGTTGAACTCAAACATTCTTTTTTCTTTCTTGATTCTATAATGCCATTTGTGTTGATCATTATTAAACATTTTTATTATTATATTGATGAAAATTTCATACTAGAAAGTAACATTTTTTTTGTCAGATGAGAGTATGTATACATGCATTGTTTTGTGTTGATCATCACCATGTCCGTAGAGGGACAAGGGGATCAACCTCAGATGTTGGGGATGCATTATTAAACATGGAGACTGGAGGAGTCATACCAACATCCCAAGTCTCGTCAAAGTTGAGTTCCATGGCTTGATCCTCTTCGTCGTCATCGTCCTCAATATGAATCCCTGAATCGTAAGGTGATGAATGAATCATCTCCAGCTCAAGTAAAATCTCTCTCATGTTTGGCCTTTTCTTTCCTTTTCGGTTTAAACACCTTCTAGCGAGTTTTGCCACTGACATCACTTGGTCCAAGTTGCATTCATTTCTGATTTGGTTATCCACTATGTCAAGAACTCTGTTCTCTTTCACGGCCACAACAAAATGAGCTGCAAATCCCCTGTTTTCTTCAGACTGGATATGGGAGGACGGTTTTCCTCCGGTTAACAGCTCCACGAGGACAATGCCAAAACTGTACACATCGCTTTTGTCGGTAAACTTGCTTGATTGAAAGTATTCTGGATCCACGTACCCAAAAGTACCTGCAACTTGAGTTGTCAAGTGAGTTTGATCTATGGTTACTGACCGTGAAGTTCCGAAATCCGACACTTTAGCCTGATATTTCTCATCCAAGAGTATGTTGGTAGTCTTGATATCTCTGTGGTATATAGGAAAAGATGCAGCTGAATGCAAGTATGAAAGTGCTCCGGAGATCTCTATTGCAATATGAAGACGCTTTTCCCATGTCATTGTGCAATCGTCAGATTCATCATGAAGGTGCTTGCATAAGTCTCCATTGGGAACAAACTCATAAACCAGGATTTGAACTTCTGTTTCCAAGCAACATCCTAAGAGTTTCACAATGTTTCTGTGATTGATTTGCGATAAAACAACAACCTCATTGATGAACTCTTCTACTTTGTCTTCATCCATGACTTTTGACCTCTTTACCGCGACTATTGTACCATCAACAAGCATTCCCTTGTACACAGTACCTTGACCTCCTTGCCCAAGAACTCTATTCTTGTTAGAGTTATCAGTAGCTTTCTCCAACTCATTTGAGCTAAATATCCTTGATGTTTCTACATTGCCTTCATTTCTAGCTAATTGTTGTTTCAACAACAAACCTCCATTACGCTTAAAGAACTTCCTCATCCGAATGACCCTCCTTTGATTTTTAATGAACCTGTATGACCCGAAAGTTCCAAAGGCGAACAGCAACAATGCCGAACCTATAAGAACACCTGCATAAACAAAAGAACAACATATACAGAGAAGAAATGTTATACATACCTTCTATACAACCCTCAAGATCAACTCAAATTGTCATTTACCTTGAATCACTGGCTTGAGGTGCTCTGGTTTCTTTGGCTCGCATGTAGACCAACCGGGTTTATTCACACAAACTTGGTCATCTGTACACCTTTTGCGTCCTAGCTTACATTCATCGATGTCTGCAACTTTCATTTATAATTAATGATAGATGAATTGACTGAGGAAAAGAAAACCAATCTCTTACCTACACATCCACCAGGAAGGAATGGGTTCCCTGCGTAACCTATCAAGTTACAAAAACAACTCCTGTAGCTGAATCCAGAGAAGTATCCGTAATAGCAAAGGCAAATCGTCTCGGTCGAATACCCACCGTCTTGTGATAGATCTGATAAATTTCGACAACCTATGGGACTTAAAACACGAGAATCTGAAGTATCGAAGACCCATCCAAGCTCGACCACAGCATATCCATCACTATGAATCTTTTCTGGCTCTGTAACATTCAAACTTGTATACTTCTTGCTTGTCAAAATGCAACTTTACATCCTTCTGCTGTTGTGTTTTTATCTTCAGGGATCTCTATGTTGATTCCAATCACTTGCGGCTTCTCTTCTGGTATCCTCGTCTGACAACATTTATAACCATTGCAGTAATCATTTCTCACTTCATGGCTGCTACTGTTTCTCTTATCACAGCTCGTCTCGCAACCAATGATTTGCGATTTGATATTCGTCATAACAGCCTTGGTGTTGCAACCAAGAGCTACGAGGAGGTTATTATCCGTGAGAAAAAAGGGACTGCCTTGACCAGCGACGTTTAAAGGCTGATGCTGAGATGATTTTGTAGAGCAACCGGAAGAAGTTACGGGACCTTTGATGTGAACTGTTCCATCTTCACGATTATTTGGCAGAGAGATGTCTACCACTTCTCTGTTGATCCTTGAGAGAAACGGAACAGAGGAGGTGCTGTTACAGACAACCTCGTACCAAGGGTTTAGATAGCAATCTCTTGCACCGATACCAAAAGGGAAAGGAATTGGTATTCCTCCGCAGACTCTGTTACACAGATCTGGAGGTTTTCTTGCTGATAAAACGCCATTGATGAACAAAGATAGAAAAGAGACCACTAGTAATATACAGCGGAGGTTGTGAGTCTCTGTCTTCATACCGAACTTCTTCTTATTCTCCCAAGTTTGGTAATCAGATCTTTTTGGCCATTGATGTTCTGTACTCAAAAGAAGTGTAGCAAGACTCACAGAGTTGGACAAATAAAATTAGATGAGAATTCAGGGATGCGTGAAAAGGGATGAAAAACAAAGTTGAGCTTGGGAATTTCATAACCAGTCAAATGGCGATGACATTGAGTACCAATAATGCAAGTCGATAAGGCAGAAGAAATTCATATCTTCTGATGTTTTGTCGAAAGTGCAAAGACGCGGAGAATTTAATTCATGGATGCGTGATAGAGGTTGCAAATGAGAGAGTTGACACAAACAAAAATCGTTAAGAGTTAAAAAGTCAACAGATGAATGACCAGTCCAACTGTTTGGGTTTTATTTTCGGAACAATTTAGAAAATTAGAGGCTAAGAGTGTCTGTAAGAGTGGTCTTCCTGGTTCTTATTATCACATATTATCACGCATTATAACTTCTATCAGCAACTACCAAAGTCCATTTACTATAGATATACAAATGTTGCAGAAATGTCTGAATTACGTGACTTAAGAACAATCGTCCATGAGTTGATCCTCTTCTTCCTCTTTATTTTCGGTATGGACCTCTAAATCTTTGGGTGATGAACAGATTCTCTCCAACTCGATTGAAACATCTCTCATGTTTGGCCGCTTCTTACCTTTCCGGTTAAGACACTTTCGGGCTAGTTTTCCCACTGCCATCACTTGCTCTAGCTTGCTTTCGTCTTTGATCCGAATATCAATTATGTCAATCTCTCTGTTCTCTTTCATTGCTTCCAGGAAATCAGTTGCCAAGCCTCTGCCTTCTTCGGACCAGGCACCAGACAATGGTTTTTCTCCCGATATGAGCTCCACCAAGACAACTCCGAAGCTATAAACATCGCTCTTGTGAGTGTATTGACTAGACAAGAAATACTCTGGATCCATGTACCCAAAAGTTCCTGCAACTAATGTTGTTAAGTGAGTTTGATCTATGGTCACTGATCTCGAAGTTCCAAAATCAGACACTCTGGCTCGGTATTTATCATCCAATAATATATTGGTGGTCTTGATATCTCTGTGGAATATTGGGAAAGATAAAGCTGAGTGCATGTATGAAAGAGCTCCTGCGATCTCTATGGCTATACGAATACGTACTTCCCAAGTCATCGTGTAATCATCAGATTCATCATGAAGGCGCTTGAACAAATCTCCATTTGAAATATACTCGTAAACCAATATTGGAACTTCTGTCTCCAAGCAACAACCCAAGAGTTTCACAATGTTCCGGTGATTAATTTGTGAGAGAAGTACAATCTCATTGATAAACTCTTCCATTTTGTCTTCATCTATGACTTTGGATCTTTTAACCGCAACGATCCTCCCATCTACTAGCATTCCTTTGTACACAGCCTTGACCACCTTGCCCAAGCACTCTTTTCTTGCTGAAGTTATCAGTAGCTTTCTTCAACTCTTTTGAGCTAAAAATTCTTGACATCTCTATATTTCCGTTCCTTGTAGTAGATAGATGTTGTTTCAACAGCAAACCTCCATTACGTTTAAAGAATTTCTTGTTGCGGATGATCTTCCTGCGCTGCTTAATGAATTTGTACAGCCCTAAGATTCCGAGAACGAAAATAAGCACCCCTAGACCTATTAGAACGCCTACACCATCAAAGAAAAGCCATAAAGTAAACAACTTTCAGTTATCTGTACTGTGACTCCTAGATGCCAGATGCTGCTTTAACTCACCTGGAAGCACAGGGGCTTTTCCCGGCTTGGTCACCTTGGGCACACATTGCCACATTCCAGGTTGGTTCATACAAGTCCCTTCTCCACAAATGTTGTGTGTTTTGCATTCATCTATATCTACACATCTTTGAATCATAGTTTCGTATTGATTGTATATAACCAATGAAAGACGACAACAGAAGAAGAAACAATCATTTACCTACACAACCTCCGCGAAGATATGGGTTACCTGTGAAGCCATTGTTGCAATAGCAATTCCTATAACTCATCCCAGAAATGTAGTCATACTCACAACTGCAACTATCGCCACTTACGTAACCACCCTCACGTGTTATGTTTATACAGCCTAAGGGGTTCCTAAATCGAGAATTCGAAGTATCAAAGTACCAACCAAGCTCTACTACCGCGTACCCACGAGAAAAGAACTGTTCTGGGTCGGTAACATTTGTGGGTGTATATCTTTTGTTAGTCAAGAACGCAACACTGCACCCTTCTCCTCTTGTGCCACTACTCTTTTCTATATTTATAGCTATAACTTGAGTAGAATTGGAATTGGTGACTGGTGAGGTTCCATTATTATGGCTATCTCCAAAGCTTTGGGTAGAACTGAGGATCAGGTTAATAACAGAATATGGTATGTGTTGACATTTCTTTCCTTTTTCAAATCCAGTGAGGTTGTCTGGTGGAATGTGGTTGGTATAGGCTTGTCAATAGGAAACTTAGCAGTTGTGAAATTGAACTCCATTTATAGGAACTGGGAGAATTAGGGCTTGTAGCAAAAAGAAACCGTTAGACTCATCGAATGATGTTCAAGCCCGAACTATTGACCTGTGTCTACTTAAATCGGATGATTGCTAGTCCTAGGGCAGAGGCCGTTATGTGTTGGCTTATCATCAATCAACTTTTGCAGATACATTATACTGAGGATGGTACATTTAAGATATACAGTCGAAATGCTGAAAGAAACACTGGGAAGCACTCTGATGTTGTTCTTGCGTTATCAAGGTAAATTTCTTACATAATTTGTTGAAAACATTTGAAATAGCGAATCTTTCTATTAAAGTTAGTGAGTCATCTCTATGCTTCAGTTCCAGGTAGCTCAAAAGAAAATTGCTATTCAAGAATGGTTGCAGTCTTTAATTCTGTCTATTATTTGAAATCTGCCATCCTAAAGAACTGCCAGATAAATTTGGCGTGCTCTAGTTTTCTTTCTTTTTAGCTAGTAGATTATCAAATTAAGCATATCAATTATTATTATATGGTGAAATATTAGAGATTCGAAATATAACGGTTTTAACTAGATGAGAGTATGAATACATATGCATTGTTTTGTGTTGATCATCACCATGTCCGTAGAGGGACAAGGGATCAACCTCAGATGTTGGGGATGCATTATTAAACATGGAGACTGGAGCAGTGATGCAACCATCCCAAGTCTCGTCAAAGTTGAGTTCCATGGCTTGATCCTCTTCGTCGTCATCGTCCTCCATATGAATCCCTGAATCATAAGGTGATGAACGAATCATCTCCAGCTCAAGTAAAATCTCTCTCATGTTTGGCCTTTTCTTTCCTTTTCGGTTTAAACACCTTCTAGCGAGTTTTGCCACTGACATCACTTGGTCCAAGTTGCATTCATTTCTGATTTGGTTATCCACAATGTCAAGAACTCTGTTCTCTTTCACGGCCACAACAAAACGAACTGCAAATCCCCTGTTTTCTTCAGACTGGATATGGGAGGACGGTTTTCCTCCGGTTAACAGCTCCACGAGGACAATACCAAAACTGTACACATCGCTTTTGTCGGTAAATTTGCTTGATTGAAAGTATTCTGGATCCACGTACCCAAAAGTACCTGCAACTTGAGTTGTCAAGTGAGTTTGATCTATGGTTACTGACCGTGAAGTTCCAAAATCCGACACTTTAGCCTGATATTTCTCATCCAGGAGTATGTTGGTAGTCTTGATATCTCTGTGGTATATAGGAAAAGATGCAGCTGAATGCAAGTATGAAAGTGCTCCGGAGATCTCTATTGCAATATGAAGACGCTTTTCCCATGTCATTGTGCAATCGTCAGATTCATCATGAAGGTGCTTGCATAAGTCTCCATTGGGAACAAACTCATAAACCAGGATTGGAACTTCTGTTTCCAAGCAACATCCTAAGAGTTTCACAATGTTTCTGTGATTGATTCGCGATAAAACAACAACCTCATTGATGAACTCTTCTACTCTGTCTTCATCCATGACTTTTGACCTCTTTACCGCGACTATTGTACCATCAACAAGCATTCCCTTGTACACAGTACCTTGACCTCCTTGCCCAAGAACTCTATTCTTGTTAAAGTTATCAGTAGCTTTCTCCAACTCATTTGAGCTAAATATCCTTGATGTTTCTACATTGCCTTCATTTCTAGCTAATTGTTGTTTCAACAACAAACCTCCATTACGCTTAAAGAACTTCCTCATCCGAATGATCCTCCTTCGATTCTTAATGAACTTGTACAACCCGACAGTTCCAAAGGCGAATAGTAACGATGCCGAACCTATAAGAACACCTGCATAAACAAAAGAACAACATATACAGAGAAGAAATGTTATACATACCTTCTACACAACCCTCAAGATCAACTCAAATTGTCATTTACCTTGAACCACTGGCTTGAGGTGCTCTGGTTTCTTTGGCTCGCATGTAGACCAACCGGGCTTATTCACACACATTTGGTCTTTTGGACACCTTCTGCGTTCTAGCTTACATTTATCGATGACTGCAAATTTCGTTTACAATGAATGATAGATGAATTGATTGATGAATACAAGAAGACAAAGCCAATCTCTTACCTTCACATACACCTGGAAGGAATGCGTTCCCTGTGTAACTTATCGTGTTACAAAAGCAACTCCTATAGCTGAGCCCAGAGAAGTAACCGTACGAACAAAGGCAAATCGTTTATGACGTATACCCATCAATGTTAAATTCGCGCACACACACACTTTTGATCTTAAACTCAACAAATAGACTTTATTAAAGAACTTTTCTTACAAAAATTCTTTCTCTTTATGCTCAACACTAAAGTCTAATCTATTCTCTCAAATCGAACACTCTTTGAACAATCTTCTTTTCTATTTAAAAGTGTTAATCCTAAACAGCTTTCTTCCAAAGCTCTTATAGGCTACTTCCAATCAACTCCTTGATTCTCGGAGATCTTTTGTCAGCTCCTTGATTCTTGGAGATCTTTTATCAATTCCTTGATTCTCGGAGATCTTTTGTCAATTTCTTGATTCTCGTTGAGGCAATATCTTCGAATATCTTCCACTCGAATCTTCATCTCTTCCTCTCACGTGTCAAGCATGTGATCGTTATCAGTTGATTTCTCCTGATCTTCTGTTGCTCAGCTTCATGCATCTTCAACCTCCTTGTCATCAATTGATTTTTCCTAATCTTCTGTTGCTCAGCTTCACGCATCTTCAATCTCCCCTTTTAAACTTGATGTGATGTCTAAGTACCTATTGCTATGATGATCACAAATTCACAACAAAAACTTCCAGATATCTTATTAGCTGTTAGTGTTGTTAGTGTTATGTTAATCTTCTGAGTAATATCATATCGTTAAGCAATCGAATAGCAAGGTCTTGATTAAACCGAAACAATTATTAATGCATTACAACTAATGTGTCAGTCTAAAGTCATAAAATAAATGCCACAGATGGCAAACAATGAGCACTAGCACTACAATGCTCCCCCTTAATCTCACACTCCCCCTTAATCTTTAATCTCCTCATCATCGTTATTTTCTCCCCCTGCTTAGCAGCACATCATGTTAAAAATAACAGAATATGATAAATTAAGAGTATAGATGCGAAAGTCATACCTTTGGCTAATGCTTCCTTTCACATTTCTACCACTTCCATGCTCAGAGCTAACACCGTTTTTAGAAACATCTTCTGAGAGCTGGAGGATGATGCAGACATTTTGGTCTTGTTCTTCTTTTGTCGTGCACCAAGAGCAACATCAGCAAAATCATAATGAACATCAGCAGAGACAGGATGTTGACTTTCAATCAAACGAGTGAGCATAAATGGAAATGGAAGGAAGAATTTAGACTTAGTGGCCTTCGTAAATGCTGCAATATTCCGAATCTGATGGAACATAATCCTGCCGAGATTAAACGGTATGTTCTGCACGAACTTATACGGTATCTGCATTCGTGTTGCACTCACATATCCATCATTGGTTGTAGGAAACCAATTCGTGATGCAGATTTTATACAACTGATTGTACATTGGGAGTAGATTACTCTTGCGCACCTAAGACATTTTCTTAAACTGACCCTGTGACCAGCGATGCAATGTCAGCTTCCAGAACACCATCCAATGATCGGTCAGTAACATCAGGATATCCAAACACAGCATTGATACTCGTTGCTGAGAGAGTGTAAATGAATCCCCGTAGAAGTACACTCCAGCAATCACTATTTTGATTCTCAAATGGCATATTTGCCCATAATTCCGAGAGGATTTCAGAATCAAATTCCACAACTTTATCAACAGATTCCATTAAACCAGTATCTCTCACAATCTGTTCCAACATGAGTTCATCTTTTTCAAATTCATAGGCATGTTCCAAGATAAACCTATCATCAGCAACAGAGTACAGTTGATACATGAGTGCCGCTTGCGAGAATCTACAGTCGGCTGAATATTCAGGTGTCGATAGACGACTAAGCGACGCTCTGTATTTGACACATACGCGATCATTGTCTCAAGACTGTAGCCCTTACACTCCATTTTTTTCTTTGTGGTTTTTTTTCCAGGCTTTCTTTGAAAAGAATGCTTAATCTGGTGATGAAGACACTTTTCTTAGAGATAACGACATGACCTTTCGAATTCACAAGCATTAATGGCATTTGCATTTAGTCTTATGACTGATTGATTTGACCAAGACTCCTTGTATGCATCTAGATTGGCGTGACCTAATTCAATTGACTTGCAGAAGCCCACTACACACAGACACATGCCTAATTTTTGAAATTGGCTCATTAGTGGCCCGCTAGTTAACTCAATAAGAATCTCAATCAACCAATTAACACTCTATCAAGTCAATAAAGCCTTGTGAGTGACCCAGATGAACAATCAATCTTGTGAATATTACTTAATTAAGACAATTTTCACCAAATATCCACTTTAAAATCATTAAATTGTTATTTACTGACCTTTTGCAGCAACCATATCTTTGTGAAATACAACGTGCACCCTGATATTTTATTCATACAGCTAGATCTGGGACATAGTAGCTAGTCTTTCATATTTTCATGCCTTTATCAACATAAATATTCATGTAGTCTAAGAATCAACCCTTTGACTTAGGCAACTGGAATTTCCTTTGGAGAGACTATTACTTGCTGCCGTTTTTCTTATGAGAATGTTTTCCCCTTTTTTCGACACAGATTTTATTTATTTACATGCAGAGTATCACTTGACTTCTTAACTCTTGCATATCAGCTCTCCTCAGCTCTTTGACCTCCCTCATCATAGTCTTAACTCGCAGCTCAAGATACTCCTTATGTGACGGCATGACAAGCATCTATTTTCTACTTGAATCAATCAAACTAGATGTCCATTTCTTTTTGTTCAGATGCACGATGAACTCCTTCAGAATCATGTTCCGTAATCAGCAGACATTTGTTTCACCCACAACAATTGTGTACAGCAGCTACCCATTGCAATGTATTCTGTTTCGGTTGTCGAAAGTGACACACAGTTTTGTTTCTTGCTCAACCAAGCAATTAGATTATTCCCCATGAAGAAACAGCCACCACTGGTACTCTTTCAATCATCTAATGATCCAACCCAATCAGCATTACAGTATCCTGTCAACTCACATGTAGTGTCACAAGTGTACTGAATCCCCAGATTCTGAGTCTCAATCACATACTTCAACACACGCTTGGCTGCTTGCAAGTGACTTTCCTTAGGGTTAGCTTGATATCGAGCACAGACTCCCACTGAAAAACTAATATCAGGTCTGCTCGCTGTTAAATACAACAACCCTCCAATCAGACTCTTGTAAGCTGTTGCATCTATAGGTTTACCTCCATCATCTCTAGACAGCTTCTCGCTAATTCCCATTGGAACTTTTGCAACTTTACTGGTTTGCATACCAAACCGTTGTATCATATTTCTAGCATAGGTGCTTTGATTCACAAAAATCCCATCTTCAGTTTGCTTTACTTGAAGACCAAGAAAATACGTAAATTCACCATCCATGCTCATTTCGAATTCTCTAGTCATGACATCAACAAAAATTTTCACCATTCCTTGACTTGTTGATCCGAAAATGATATCATCAACGTAAATTTGAACAGCGATGAAGTCCTCCTGATTGTTTAAAGTAAACAATGTTTTATCCACACTTCCCCTCTTGTATCCATTCTTAATCAAGAATGTTGTCAATCGCTCATACCATGCTCTTGGTGCTTGCTTCAAGCCATACAATGCTTTGTTCAGCTTGTACACATAATCAGGATGATGTGGATCTTTAAATCCTTTGGGCTGCTCCACGTACAATTCTTCTTCTAAATAACCATTAAGAAAAGCACTCTTAACATCCATCTAAAACAACTTGAATTTCGAGTTGCACACCATACCAAACAGTAGTCTGATAAACTCTAATCGAGCTACATGAGCAAATGTCTCATCAAAGTCGACCCCTTCAACTTGAGAATATCCTTGAGCAACAAGCCGTGACTTGTTTCTTACTACCTTTCCTTCCTTATCAATCTTGTTCTTGAATATCCACTTTGTTCCAACAACATTGACATTCTTTGGACGTGGCACAACTTTCCAAACATTTAGTCTATTAAAATTACCAAGTGCTTCTTGCATAAAAGCAATCCAAAACTCATCTAACAAAGCCTCCTTGTATGTTTTTGGTTCAATGTTAGACACAAAACACACATGCTCGGTGTTCTCACTTTTCTGTAACATGGATGTTAATAAGGCAGTGTTACCCACCAGTTCCTTAAAATTAATTTGTCGTCCTCTAGTGACTCTCTCCCCCTGAATCGCACCTATTACATCCGAAGAGGAGTGATTCCGATGAACTTGAGGCGACGAAACATGCAACCAGACAAGATCAGACACTTGAGAATCCCCTGAAGATTGTACCTCAATATCCGCATTTAACTGTTCAAACGTCAATCTCATTGTGGAAGCATCATCGAAGACAACATTAACTGTTTCTTGAACTGTCAAGGATCTCCGATTGTAAACTCGATACGCTGTACTAGAACCAGAATATCCGAGAAACATCCCTTCATCACTTCGTGAGTCGAACTTCCCCAACTGATCCTTATCATTCAAAATGTAGCAAATACAACCAAAGACATGAAAGTAATGCACAGTTGGTGCTTTGCCTTTCCACAACTCATAGGACGTCTTTGAGGTGCATTTAGGCATGTACACACGATTGATTATGTAGCATGCTGTGTTGATTGCTTCAGCCCATAACTGTTTAGGAGGTTTGCTCCCGCACAACATTGCTCTAGCCATTTCTTGTAATGTCCTGTTTTTTCTCTCAACTACACTGTTCTGTTGAGGAGTCCTGGGAGCTGAGAATTGATGAGAAATTCCATATTCTGTGCAGAACTTCTTAAACAGCTCATTTGCAAATTCCCCACCATGATCACTACGAATTGACTGGATACCCTTCTTCTCAGACTTAAGTTGCAATGCCAAAATCTTGAAACTATCTAATGTTTCACTCTTGTCACGAAGAAACCGCACCCAAGTAAAACGACTGGAGTCATTAACCATAACTAGAATATATTGTTTTCCAGCCATGCTTTCAACTTGAATAGGACCCATCAAATCCATATGCACTAATTTCAGCAGAACTTTGGATTTCACGTCAAGAACAGACTTGTGCTGAGTCTTGACATGTGTTCCCATACTGCAAGGTCCACATACAAACGATTGATCTTCTTCAATTTTTGGCATTCCTCGAACAATTTCTTGATTAGCCAACTTGGTCATAGTTCGAAACTTCATGTGGCCCAATCGTTGATGTCACATATGTACCTCATTCTCACTTTTAGCTGATAAACATAGAGTTCCAGGAACCCACATGTAATAATCATTTCCTGATCGAACACCCTCCAGTTGTACATTCCCATTACTGTCAAATGCTCGACAATCCGTCATCATGAACAATACTTGAATACCTGTATCACATAGCTGACTTACACTTATCAGATTTGCTTTTAGGCCATCAACCAAATACACATCTTGAAGTTTAGGCTCTGAGTTACTCCCGATACTCCCTTTTCCTTGAATTTTACCTTTAGCACCATCTCCAAAGGTAACCTTGTCTTCTGTAATTTCTTCAAGCCCTTGAAGGCATTTCTGTTCTCCAGTCATGTGTCTTGAGCATACACTATCAAAGTATCAATCACTGTTTCCATTATGTGACTTGCATCGCCCAGCTGTGAATGCAACGTTGCAATATAAGTCCAATTTTCTGACCCAAATCTGATTCCTGTTTTTTTATATTAAAAACAACCTTCTGCTGTCTATAGAGACGTTGAACCTTAGCGTGAAAATAATAACACTGATACTTCATGTGACCAAACCTTCCGTAGTACCAGCACCATGTATGCTTATGCCACCCTAAGCCAAAGTACTGTGACTTATGAGGATATCCTTGTTTAGCATCATGTTTTTGATTGTGCTGTTTGTTCACCTTTCTGACAGGATTGTGTTTCTCACACGAATTCTGTTTGTTTTCTTGCTGAATAATCGATGTTTTGACAAACCTCATTTCTGATGAAGATTCACCAACATAACCCATCCCACGATTTCCTTTCTCTGTTCAGCCAACAGTAAGTAAGTAGTCCAGCTCTTTTGTACCTTTTGACAGCATCTTGATCTGCTTTAGTTGTTCTGTCAGTCAACTCTCAAGACCAATGTTCAGTGCACGAACATTCTGTAACTCTTGCTCAGTTTGATGAAGAAGAGTATCAGCTATACGCTTTTCTTCTTTGAGATGTTTGTTTTCTTCTCGTATCTCCACCAAGGATGTTACCAAAATACACAGTAAGTAAGTAGTCCAGATATGATTTCAACAATTCCTAGTCTAGCAACAAAGTTGTTCAGGATATATGTCTCATCATCATCACTTTCACTATCACTCCAAGACGTTATTGCTGACTTTCCACTTTGTTTTGAGATACATTCAGGTCTTGTATGACCATATCCCTTACAATCATAGCACTAAACTGACATTTTCTTTTTAGCTGTAGGACACATTGCTTTGAAGTGACCGTAACCTTGACATTCAAGACACTGTTTGTCTGATCTGTTGTTCGAGCTGATGTTTGAGATTCTTTCCTCTGACCTCTTTCCGCCGTTCCTCAAAGTCTTCTATAGATTCTCTTACTTTTGGCTCCTCTTTAGACACAAGAGCAATACTTTTCCCCTTCACAACCTGATCCTTCTTTAACATCTGAAGCTCATAAGCCTGCATCATTCCCATAACTTCATCATACTTTAGAGTATTGATATTACTTTTTACCTCCAATGCAGACTTGTGGCCGTGAAATTTCTGAGGGAGACATCTCAAAAACTTTTTAACGAGCTTCTTCTCCTTATATGTCTTTCCTAATACAAGAGCTTCATGAGCCATTGATGACAGCTTGCTGCTGAATTTCTCAATTCTTTCATCCTGTCTCATTGTCAACGTCTCAAACTGAGAGGCAAGAATCTCAATACGAGTATTTTTGACATTGCTAGTCCCTTCTACGACACTTTTAAAATATCCCACGCTTCCTTAGCTGTTGTGCACCCTTGAACCCTTCTAAACTGATTCAAATGCAGATCATTGAAAATAGTTGACAGAGCTCGAGAATGCCACTTAGCCTCAACTTTTTCTTCAACAGACCATTGTTTCTTTGGTTTCAGTCCTCCGTCCTTATCCTCAGGTGGTTGCCATCCATCCTCAAAAGCCGACCATGCATCAGTATCAATTCCTTTAATGACTTGCATCATCTGCACTTTCCAGTAGCCATAGTTATCTGGATCTAACTTCAATGGTTTTGCCACTGCCACTAGATGTGGATTATCCATCTTTCCCAAGACCTACACCTGTAAAGATTTTTACAGAATATGCGGTGAACCGCTCTAATACCAATTGCCGATGTTAAATCCGCACACACACACACACTTTTGATCTTAAACTCAACAAATAGACTTTATTAAAGAAGAACTTTTCTTACAAAAATTCTCTCTTTGTGCTCAACACCAAAGTCTAATTTATTCTCTCAAATCGAACACTCTTTGAACAATCTTCTTTTCTATTCAAAAGTGCTAATCCTAAACAGCTTTCTTCCAAAGCTTTTATAGGCTACGTACGATCAACTCCTTGATTCTCGGAGATCTTTTGTCAGCTCCTTGGTTCTCGGAGATCTTTTATCAATTCCTTGATTCTCGAAGATCTTTTGTCAATTCCTTGATTGTTATTGAGGCAATATCTTCGAATATCTTCCACTCGAATCTTCATATCTTCCTCTCACGTGTCAAGCATGTGATCGTCATCAATTGATTTCTCATGATCTTCGGTTGAGCTTCACGCATCTTCAACCTCCTTGTCATCAGTTGATTTCTCATGATCTTCTGTTGCTCAGCTTCACGCATCTTCATGTCCACCATCTTGTGACACATTTTTACAACCTATGGGGCTTACAACTCGAGAATCCGAAGTATCAAAGTACTATCCAAGCTCGACCACCGCATATCCCTCACTATGAAACTTTTCTGGCTCTGTAACATTCAAGCTTGAATACTTATTGCTCGTCAAAAACGCAACTCTACATCTTCCTGATGCGTTTTTATCTTCAGGGATCTCTATGTTGATTCCAATCACTTGCGGCTTCTCTTCTGGTATCCTCGTCTGACAACATTTATAACCATTGCAGATTTCATTTCTCACTTCATGGCTGCTACTGTTTCTCTTGTCACAGCTCGACTCACAACCAATGATCTGCGATTTAATATTCGTCATAACAGCCTTGGTGTTGCAACCAACTGTTACAAGGTGGTTATTATCCGTGAGGAAAAAGGGGCTGCCTTGGCCAGCGATGTTTAAAGGGGGCTGCTGGGATGGTCCTGTAGAGCAACCAGACGAAGTTATGGGACCTTTGATGTGAACTGTTCCATCTTCACGATTATTTGGCAAAGAGATGTTTACCACTTCTCTGTTAATCCTTGAGAGAAACGAACAGAGGAGGTGCTGTTACAGACAACCTCGTACCAAGGGTTTAGATAGCAATCTCTTGCACCGATACCAAAAGGGAAAGAAATTGGTATTCCTCCGCAGACTCTGTTACACAGATCTGGATGTTTTCTTGCTGATAAAACGACATTGATGAACAAAGATAGAACAGAGATCACTAGTAATATACAGCGGAGGTTGTGAGTCTCTGTCTTCATACCGAACTTGTTCTCTCAAGTCGGTCAGATTATTTTAGGCTTAAATGATTTGCAATCTAAGGAAAAGCAGCAAGATTCACACACTTGGACACAAATTTGAGATGAGAATTCAGGGATGCGTGAAAAGTGATGCAAAACAAAGTTGACGAGTACGTAGCGTAGCGAAAAAGTCAGCGGATTTCATAACCACACAAATGACGATGACATTGACTATCTTGGTTTGGACCAATAATGCAAGTCGCTTTATATCTAGTAATGTTTTGTCGAAAGTGCAAAGACACGGAGAATATAATTCATGGATGCGTTATAGAGGTTGCAAATAAGAAAGTTGACACAAACAGAGTCATTAGAGTGAAAAAGTTGGAAACAAACAACTTTTTGGGTTTTACTTTTGGAAGAAGTTATAAAAACTTGAGACTAAAGTGTCTGTAAGAGTGGTCTTCCAGGTTCGTGTTATGAACGTATCGAACTCCATTTACTGTAGATATACAAATGTTGTAGAAAAATCTGAATACATGACGTAAGAACAATCTTATATATTAAGTTCCATGAGTTGGTCCTCTTCTTTGTCTTTATTTTCGGTATGGACCTCTAAGTCTTTGGGTAATGAACGGATCTTCTCCAACTCGATTGAAACATCTCTCATGTTTGGCCGCTTCTTCCCTTTCCGGTAAAGACATTTTTGAGCTAGTTTTGCCACTGTCATCACTTGCTCTAGCTTGCTTTCTTCTTTCATCCGAATATCAATTATGTCAATCACTCTATTCTCTTTCATTGCCTCGAGGAAATCAGTTGCTAAGCCTCTGCCTTCTTCAGACCGGACACGAGACAGTGGTTTCTCTCCCGTTATGAGCTCCACCAAGACAACTCCGAAGCTATAAACATCGCTCTTGTGAGTGTATTGACTAGACAAGAAATACTCTGGATCCATGTACCCAAAAGTTCCTGCAACTAATGTTGTTAAGTGAGTTTGATCTATGGTCACTGATCTTGAAGTTCCAAAATCAGACACTTTGGCTCGGTATTTATCATCCAATAATATATTGGTGGTCTTGATATCTCTGTGGAATATTGGGAAAGATAAAGCTGAGTGCATGTCTGAAAGAGCTCCTGCGATCTCTATGGCTATACGAAGACGTACTTCCCAAGTCATCGTGTAATCATCAGATTCATCATGAAGGCGCTTGAACAAATCTCCATTTGAAATATACTCGTAAACCAATATTGGAACTTCTGTCTCCAAGCAACAACCCAAGAGTTTCACAATGTTCCGGTGATTAATTTGTGAGAGAAGTCCAATCTCATTGATAAACTCTTCCATTTTGTCTTCATCTATGACTTTGGATCTTTTAACCGCAACGATCCTCCCATCTACTAGCATTCCTTTGTACACAGTGCCTTGACCACCTTGACCAAGCACTCTGTTCTTGCTGAAGTTATCAGTAGCTTTCTTCAACTCTTTTGAGCTAAAAATTCTTGACATCTCTATATTTCCGTTTCTTGTAGTAGATAGATGTTGTTTCAACAGCAAACCTCCATTACGTTTAAAGAATTTCTTGTTGCTGATGATCTTCCTGCGCTGCTTAAAGAATTTGTACAGCCCCAAAGTTCCGAGAACGAAAATAAGCACCCCTAGACCTATTAGAACGCCTACACCAACGAAGAAAACCATAAAGTAATCAACGTTTCTGCTATTTGTATTGTAGACTGATAGGCATCAGAGGAAAGACAGAGTCACAGAAGCAAAGATTGATTACTTAGCTATTGTTGCTTTAGTTTGTAAAGGTGGTTTTGTATATACATGTGGCATTATATAGATTAGTAGTATAGATAAAGGAGTCTGTATGAGATTAAAGGGAGTGGTGTGGAGTTAGTAGGCTCTGTAAAGAATCCAGTGCAAAGTCGTTTTTGATTTGGATGATTACATTAAGATAGCTTCTTGGTTCATAACATAGACTCATAGATCCAAGATGCTACTTTAACTCACCTGGAAGTACAGAGGGTTTTTCCGGCTTGGTTACCTTGGGCTCACATCCATATGATCCAGGATAGTTGACACAAGTCCCTTCTCCACAATCGTTAAGCCCTTTGCATTCATCTATATCTACAGAGTTTTGAATTATAATCACATATTGATAGTATGACCAATGAAAGACAACAACAGAAGAAACAATGATTTACCTACACAACCTCCACGAAGGTATGGGTTCCCTGAGTAGCCATAGTTGCAATAGCAACTCCTATAACTCATCCCAGGAAAGTAGTCATACTCACAACCACATTTATCAAAGGAGGAGTAAGAACTGTAGCGGGTCATGTTTCTACAACCTAAGGGGTTCCTAAAGCGGGTATTCGAAGTATCAAAGTACCAACCAAGCTCTACTACCGCGTACCCACGAGAATAGAACTGTTCTGGATCGGTAACATTTGTGGGCGTATATCTTTTGTTAGTCAAGAACGCAACACTGCACCCTTCTGTGTTTGTGCCATTACTGTTTTCTATATTGATACCTATAACCTGAGGACGCTTCGATGGTAATCTCGCTTGGCAGCATTTGTAACCATTACATATCGAGTTTGTTACTTCTTCACCACTCTTGCTATTTTCTTTGCAGCTCGATTCACAACCCAGGATCTCTGATTCAATATCTGTCATCAATGCCTTTGCACCGCAAGCAACCACTACAAGGCGGTTCTCGTCTGTGATGAAATATGGGATGCCTTTGCCCGTCACGTTTATATCCGGCAATGACTTTTGGGGTACTTGACTATTACTACTAGAGCAACCCAAAGAAGTCACAGGACCTTTGATGTTAACCACTCCGTATGGTTTATTACCGTCTGGAAGAGAGATGTTCACCAACTCCATATTGATTCTTAACAGGAATGGAACATTTGTGCTGGACGACCCAGTAGTGGTGGTTTTGCAGACAACCTCGTACCAGTTGTTAAGGTAGCAATCCTTACCGCCAATTCCGAATGGGAAAGGGATAGAGATTCCTCCACAGACTCTGCTACAAAAAGTTGAAGAATTAGTATTTGGGGATGGAGATGGATGTGTTGCGGCTGTTGATGAGCCATTGATGAGCTGCAGAGTTTGTACCACTAAGAGTGCAAAACGTAAGACGTTGTAAGTCATTGTCTTCTTCATACTTCTACAGTTTAGTTAATCTGATCCATCTTCTCTTATCTCATATGTGCAAAAAGTAAACGACGCGTTCAAAGAAATTTGGATCTTTCTTCTCAAGTTTTTGTTTTCTGCTGAGAATTGACTTTGAGAAGTAAACCCAGAACGGAACCGACACACTAACTGTCTGAAAACGACCAGTTTGGTTTCTCACGGTAAACCTGTTGAAAACCATAAGAGGCAAATGAGTTAAGTGCCCAAATAAACAGCACACAGTTCGTTATTAGAAACGTCACGTTGTCTGAAAGCATTCATAGCTAGCTACTAATGTGTGAGTTAATTATTTACTAACACCTACCAAATCCGTAGGCCCGTCTAGCTCAGTTGGTAGAGCGCAAGGCTCTTAACCTTGTGGTCGTGGGTTCGAGCCCCACGGTGGGCGAATTTAATTTTTATTTTTTTCCTAACTATTGTTTTGGTTTCTAAATAAGATCACCTTCATGCATTAGCCACAACGATATTGGTTTCTAGTACAACTTGTGGGATATAAACAATCGGATTTGACATTCTTACAGATTTATAAACAAACAATAAAATCTCATCTCACACTAGTGGTCTCTGATGGCCACAATGAACGAAATGAAGATGTGGTGGTAATTTCGGAGGAAGAGTCAGTAATAAGAATGTTCCAAGAATCTTTTATGTTGATCTCGATGGGGTCATCATCATCCTCTTTATGTTGCACCTGTGAATATCGAATCCTCTCTAATTCCCTAGACACTTCCCTCATGTTTGGTCGTTTCTTTCCACTCAAGTTTAAACACCTCCATGCAAGCTTTGCCACAGCAGGTGACTTGTTCCAAGTTGCAACTATCTTTGATTCGAGATTCGATAATCTCTACAATTTTAGAATCTTTCGTTGCAAGGATGAAATATGTTGCTAAGGTTCTGTTTTCATCAGACCTCAGAAAAGAAATCAGTTTCTCTCCTGTGATGAGCTCCACAAGCACAACTCCAAAACTATAAACATAGTTCTTTTCTGTAAATTGACTTGATTGAAAATACTCCGGATCTACATAACCTCCTGTACCTGCAACCACTGTTGTGAGATGGGTATGGTCTATTGTTACCGACCTTGAAGTTCCAAAATCCAACACTCTGGCTCGATATTTTTCATCCAACATTATGTTTGAAGACTTGATGTCTCTGTGATAAATTAAAAATGATGCTGCTGAGTGGAGATATGAAAGGGCTCCGGGGATATCTACAGAAATCCGTAGACGCATCTCCCAAGTAGCCATTGCGTAATAATCAGATTTATCATCTTGATGAAGATGTTCGAAAAGGTTTCCATTGTGAATAAACTCATAAACCAGAAGAGGAACCTCTGTTTCGAGGCAACATCCCAAGAGTTTCACAATGTTTCTATGGTTGATCTGCGAGAGAATCACAACTTCATTGATGAACTCTTCAAGCTTGTCTTCATCCACAACTTTTGATTTCTTGATAACTACTATTCTCCCATCTACAAGCATGCCCTTGTATATTGTGCCTTGACCACCTTGTCCAAGCACACGGTTTACGCTGAAATTTTCTGTGGCATTCTCCAATTCTTTCGAACTGAACACTTTTGTATTTTCGAGATTGCCTTCATTCGAAGTCAATTGTTGTTGAAGCAATAGTCCTCCATTACATTTGAAGGATATCTTTTTGCGATTTATTTCCCTTTGCTTTTTGATAAACTTATACAACCACCATGCTCCAATAACTAAAAAAGTAACAAGCCAAGGCCTATACTAGTACCTACACATCACAAAGAAAACACACAAACAATAAAGAAGAATGGATGCATGAGATTCATTAAAATCTTGCATTAACCAACAAAAGACAGATTTACAAGAAAATAGTTCACTTTAACTGTACACCCGCTGGAAATATATGTGTGGACCGACGCTTATCATTCCCTCGTGGGCAGAAATGGATCAGCTTCGTGGACTGTTCTTCTGGGCCTATTTGCTGAATGCTGTTTCACCAGATGGGCCACGATTCGTCACTATTCTTTTGACCAAGTCTTCTATCTTCTTTACCTGAAAGAGAAGTATTGCTTTTGGGTCAAGGGTGAGCAAAAGGAGGTTTTTGTCAGGAAAAGGCTGAGGTGATGAGAGGGAGTTTTGGTCTTTATAACCAAGAGAAGAGAGCATGAGTAAGTTGTGAGAAAATTACCTCGATTAGGAGAGAGACCTAAGAGAGTGTAAGCTTGGATCTTGTGTGATCTTTCTTGTTCTTGTAACTCAACACTTGTAATTGTTCTTGCGGTTATAGTGAAGCCAAATCCGTGAGGTTACACTCACCGAGATGTACCAAGGAATCCTTTTCCTTGGGAACTCATAAATCATTTTGTCTTCCTTGATCTACTTTCACAAACACCTACACAAAACATTCACAAAACATATTAGTCACATAAAAGACATTGGAGCAAGCAACTTTGACAACAATATGGGTTGCCTCTGTAACCATTGTTACATTTGCAGGTTTTATAGCTAAGTCTATATAGTTTCCATATGTACAAACGCAACTATTTGAGTTATCGATACTGATGAATCTATCCTCGGTGGCATTTCTCAAGCAATGTTCTTCTGCGGACACATAATGCGACATATCTATGAATCATCCTAACTCCACTGTGGCATATCCCTTAGCGTAAAACTGGTCTGGTTCAGTTATATTTGATTGGGAATATGTCTCGTCTGTCAAGAAAGCAACTCTGCATCCGCCTGACGTTGTTGTGTTACCATCAAGGTTCTCTATTTCGATGCCAATTTGTTGCAGCCGATCAGAGGGTATATTTTCTTGGCAACATCTATAGCCATCGCAGCTTATGTTATGACTTCTTTGGATAGACTTCTTCTCGCAAGTAGACTCGCATCCTCCTAACTGTGGTTGATATTCTGTCATCAAAGCCTTGTTGTTGCATCCAACGGCCATTAGAGTATTTGTGGAGGTGATGAAAAATGGGCTTCGTGTAATATTCAAAGTGAAGTTACCTTCAACTCTGTTAGAACAGCCTACAGAAGTCACCGGATTCTTGATTCGGATCAACCCAAAAGACGCTCTGTAACCATCAGGAAGAGAGATATTTATGACTTCTTTGTTGATACTAGAAAGAAACGGGACAAGGTCTCCCGGAAGAGTTGTTACATATAACTTCATACCACTTGTCGTTGTTGAGATAACAATCTTTACCAATTCCAAAAGGGTAAGGAATCCAGATTCCTCCGCAATGTCTTTGACAAGAGCTCGAAATCGTGAGATCTTCAGCCGTTGCTGTAAGCAAGGCGGCATGTGACAGCAGAACGAGTAGAATACTCACATGTGATGCTCAAGCTATTTTGCAGTCCTTTTTTTATTATAACTAAGCTAAGAAACATTCAAGAGTCAAGACGCCTATTTGGACCAGCTTGGTTACCACACTAGTTCTTAATTTGTTATTGGTCATTGATGATTACAAGAAGTCTACATACGTTTACATCATAATCTGGTCTGCGAAGAATAAACATGACAAAACAAATTCTCACCACAGAGAATATTTCAAAGGTGGAACCCATGACCAAGAGAAATCAGCCATTGTGAAACTTCCTACATCTTTTAAGACTTGCCATTTTTAGAAGAAATCTTTTAAGAGCAGAAAATTTATGAAAACAACCTTCTAGAGGAGTGCGAGTGTTTATACACCCTTATGACTCAACTTCTTATAAACCAAAGATCTCTAGATTCCCATCCTTATAATCGTTGTGACGATTTAGTTTTGGTTTCGGATTTATAAGCAAGCAAAACAATTCTTTCTGCTACAAGAGCACGGGTATAAAGGGAAGAGGAGTGTGAGGAAGAGGGCGAAGTAAAGCTGTTGGGAGAAGGAGATGATCTTCTTCTTCTTTGTATTTACTATGGTGTTGCTGTGAGGATTCCCAGTAGTTGTATTTAACATTTGATTTGTAAAGAAGAGGCTTCCCAACAACACTCTTGAATTTGCCCCTCCAGCCTTCATCTCCTACCGTCACAACCACCGCATCGGTACGTGGAGAGAAAGAGACCCAACCTCTCTTGGAATAGACATGAAACTCTGCATTCCAGCAGAAGTTAAGACACAGAGAATGTCTTTCGTCATATCCTCTTATTAACATCCTTATGGCTTCTTCTTTTGTTTTGTCTTTCTTATTATGCTTCTTCACATAGCAAACCCTAACCCCTTCTTCATCTTCGTCTTCTTCTTCCTCTTGGATTCTTCTCCCTCCTAGCTTTTCTCTCATTGCTTTCCCTATCCTCTCTGCTTCACCCATCAACTCCCTGCAAATCTTTACTTTCATTACTTTCGTTTCATTATTAATTTTGTTTGTCATTATATGTATACCTCAAATCTGCATAACAAGCCGTCATGTGATCATCAACCATATCTTTGTATAAAACAAACTCCTCTGTTTCATCGTGGAAGATAGTATGTTTCATAGCGGCTTTCACCGTAGCCTCAGGAACACCATGGTTAATGAGCTGAAAACAGCCAATGGTGGATATGGCATCTAGCAAGGCCGAGAGAGAGGATCCTAACCGGAGAAAATCAAAAGTAGGAGGGTTTACAAGGAACGTGTGCTTAGGGGAAACTTCATCAGGTAATACAAGATTTGGGACACGACCACACTTATCCAGGAACTCTGAAAGGACATCTTCATTGGCCGTGAAGGAAGCTCGGCGATTAAATGCCACAGGAGAAGGAGGAGGAGCTCGGAAATGATCAGGAGATGAAACTCTCATTATCTTTGGTAATTGCAACTTTAGACTTTATACATCTCTGTTTTTTGGTGTAGTAATATGTCGAGGAAGAAGGGTTTCTTAAAGAAAGAAAAAAAAGGCTTTGTTATAGAAAGTAAGAACATAATGATGAAATGCAATTCTCTTGTTTGCCTTTCTTTTGATCCTCCTCATTTCAACTTTCACACTTTTTCTTTTTTTCCAGCTAGATTTGCCTTTTCTCTTTCGCCAACCTGACGTGTTGGAAAAGGAACTAATTGGGCTTACGAGCTAAACGCCCATTGGCCCAATATGGAAATGGGCTGAAATATCTTTATGAGCCCAGATGACGTGGATTATCGTAAGCTGGGCATCGTGTCACCGCGTGTAAGTGTGATCCACAATAAATTAAAAATACCAAGTCCAAAAGTTGGAGACTTGTCCTCTCACAATAAATTAAATTTAATGAAAAATAAATGGCAAGTATAGGAGAGAGAGAGAGAGACAGTGGGTCTCTCAATCCATTTGCAATTCCAAACCAACTACAGCTACATTGATGGTAGTTGAATTTTTTGTCGAGTCCATTTGAGAATTTTCTGTAATCTAATGAATTTATCACTTTTCTGCTACTTTTCCAATTGGACATAAACGACAAGTGTTAGAGGTCAGAGTCAAGGAAAAGTTGATTTTTATACATTTTGTGGGTTTAAATTGAAAATTTACAAAAACTATAGGGTTCAATTAGTAACAAGAGGATAACTGAAGGAGTAGAGAGGCAAAATTGGAAGAGATAGAAAAGAAAAAACACACGTTTAACAATTTCCATGGAGCTTCTGTGAAGCTCTCAGATTTAAAAGCGTTTGTGGGAGAGAGATTGAGAGGAAGAGAACGAGTTGGTCCACGATAAACAAGGCATCATCATCATCAAGAGCCAGCCATGTTCTCTCTCAGCTCCTCCTCGTTTCTGGTAAGTTACATCTCTGCTTTTCTTCATTTTTCTATATCAATCATCAATGTCTTCCCTTTTTTTAATTTGGTTTTCTCAGAACAAGAGTGGATATGTTCCTTCATCAACTCACTTCTCTCTACATCAGACTAGAACAGCTAGAGCCTCTCCTACTTTCTTAAGAGTGTTTTCCGCTCTTGGATCTAACCGGGATCCAAACGGTGGCGTTTTGATTGAGACCACTGCCACTGGATCATCTTCCTCCTCTTTCGAAACCTCCGCCGTTCCAGAAATAGTTGAGAAATCCACCGTATCTGGTGGTGTTCAGGATGTCTACGGCGAAGACGCTGCCACTGAGGACATGCCCATCACTCCCTGGTCTCTCTCAGTCGCCAGGTACCCACCAGTTTTCCAATTCAACAGTAGTTTCGACTTCTTAATTCGTTTGGCCATCAAAATTTTGATGTGATTGTAAATGAATGGGGTTTGGTTGCAGTGGGTATACGTTGTTACGTGATCCACATCACAATAAAGGTCTTGCCTTTAACCATAGGGAGCGTGACGCTCACTATCTACGTGGTCTTCTCCCACCTACTGTTATCTCTCAAGATCTTCAGGTTCCTCAAGTTTCTTCATTTATTCCACATTCCATATATATATATATATATATATATATATACACATATATTTCCGGAATTTTGATCCTTATACTGCACCCTTGTTGACAGGTTAAGAAAATGATGCATACTCTACGTCAGTATCAAGTTCCCCTGCAGAGATATATGGCGATGATGGATCTCCAGGTAACTAAACCAGACTTGGAAATTTTGATCTGTGAACAGAAAGCAAACAAGTGCCCTTGTTGACCTAACTTGTTTCACAATGCTTTTGTATTTCAGGAGACAAATGAGAGGCTTTTTTACAAGCTTCTCATTGAAAACGTTGAGGAGTTGCTACCCGTTGTCTATACTCCAACGGTTGGGGAAGCCTGTCAGAAGTACGGTAGCATTTTCCTGCGTCCACAGGGGCTTTTCATCAGCTTAAAAGAAAAGTGAGTCTTTTGAAGCGGAAATTAACTACCACTTTTGATATGGATGGTGCTCATCTTTTAACTAATGACTTTTCTTTAATAGAGGAAAGATTCATGAGGTACTGAGGAACTGGCCTGAGAAGAACATCCAGGTCATTGTTGTCACTGATGGGGAGCGCATTTTAGGATTAGGGGATCTTGGATGTCAGGCAAGTTGTTTGACTTTTTTCTGCTAGAATAGGAGTGCTGTGACAGGGTTTTTTTTTATATCTTTTTTTACCATCTGCTTATCCATGCTATCATTAATGTCTTCAGGGAATGGGAATACCAGTTGGGAAACTTTCTTTGTATACAGCCCTTGGAGGTGTCCGGCCATCTGCCGTAAGTTGTGCAAATTAGCTTGATTGCATATTCAATAGAGTTTGCTCATCCTTTTCTATACGCTTTTTTCACCAGTGTCTGCCCATAACAATTGATGTTGGGACAAACAATGAAAAGCTATTGAACGATGAGTTCTACATAGGTCTCCGTCAAAGGAGAGCTACAGGAGAGGTAATTGGCTCCTTGCACCTTTCAAGAAAATAGTCGTGTGAGACCTAGGATGCAACTGAACTCGCAATTCTCTTCTCTCGACAGGAATATGCCGAACTTATGGATGAATTCATGACAGCAGTCAAACAGAACTATGGGGAGAAAGTCGTTATTCAGGTTAGCTTGAAACATGGATAAGTGTACATAACCACATTAATCTGCTATCTTAATGTTATGAAGTTTCCTATGTGTTATTTTTTCTTGATAAATTGCAGTTTGAAGACTTTGCGAACCATAATGCTTTTGACCTTTTAGCTAAGTATGGTACAACACATCTTGTTTTCAATGACGATATTCAGGTATGTCCTGATTGAGTTGTGATACACGAGGTAATTTCATTTTTGAGTACAGATTTTCCAAATTTTGAAACTGTGATTTTATTTATAGGGCACGGCATCAGTTGTGCTTGCGGGACTTCTCTCTGCTCTTAAATTTGTTGGCGGATCCTTGTCAAGCCACAAATTCCTCTTCCTCGGTGCGGGAGAGGTAAGGGTTGGGTCTTCTTTCAGGGAACTCCATTCCGTCAATATGTTTATTCTTTTCCTGGATGGGGATGGGATGTCTGCAAGATTGCTACATAGTTTTACTTCCCCATTTCTTTGTGATGCAGGCTGGCACTGGAATTGCTGAACTAATTGCTCTTGAGATATCCAAAAAAGTATGCTATATAATTGGTTTCATTTTCTCGATTAAGCTACTTGTTGTCTTATATGAAGTATATGTTGGTGATTGTAGACCCAAATTCCATTGGAAGAGGCTCGGAAGAATATTTGGCTCGTAGATTCAAAGGTAATTTTTGAGATGCGGACTGTCTTTCTGTTGCACGTATTTAAATCTAAGTACTCATTTAAATCTATGTAGGGACTGATTGTTAGTTCCCGGAAAGAATCCATTCAGCATTTCAAAAAGCCCTGGGCTCATGACCATGAGCCAATAAGAAAACTTGTTGACGCCGTCAAGGTGTGTTGGTCGTTGGTCTGCTGCAGAATATATCACTGAGAAAGAAGCCTTTTTTCAATTCTCAGCGTTTAAACTGAACCCTGTTTTTTCAAACAGGCAATCAAGCCGACAGTTCTGATTGGAACATCTGGAGTGGGTCAAACCTTCACACAAGAAGTGGTGGAAACCATGGCAGAGCTAAATGAAGTATACTGTTTCTGCATAGAATTGCATGAACAATAAAGAAGTATTTTTGCATATGCATTATGTCTATGTGCACATGGTCTTGACCACAATGTCAAATTTTGGTGTATACAGAAACCCATCATTCTTTCTCTTTCAAACCCAACTTCTCAGTCAGAATGTACGGCAGAAGAGGCATATATATGGAGTCAGGTAAACGAGTTATGATTCTGAAATTCTCAATGACCAAAGGGAAGTAAAGTATTGTTGTTGGGTTACAAAGTTAATCTTTTGATTCATAGGGACGGGCGATCTTTGCAAGTGGAAGCCCATTTCCGCCAGTAGAGTATGAGGGAAGGACGTTTGTGCCTGGACAGGTTATGAACGAAGCTATAGAATACAATTTGACAACTGATTGAAGAGAGTTGATTTCTGACATTTGTGTAAACAGGCGAACAATGCATACATCTTCCCAGGGTTTGGACTTGGGCTAATAATGTCGGGAACCATCCGCGTTCATGATGACATGCTTCTGGCCGCATCAGAAGCTTTGGCTGAGCAACTGACGCAGGAGCACTATGATAAGGGAATGATATTCCCTCCCTTCAGGAATATCAGAAAAATCTCAGCTCATATTGCAGCCAAGGTGGCTGCTAAGGCGTATGAACTGGGTAAGCAGTAGTTAAGACCAATCCCTTAGTGTTGTGTTTCAATTGTGAATTTACATAACAATGCATTACATTTATAGGATTGGCCACGAGATTGCCTCAACCCAGGGATCTAGAGCAGTGTGCTGAGAGCAGCATGTACAGCCCTTCCTATAGAAGCTACCGCTGAGGATTTAAGCTTTCTAATCTCATTCTTATTTCTCATGACCCCACGACATTTTCCTTTTTCCATGAGGATTTTTTTTCGTCAGGATCTTAGAATGTGTGTTGTAATCACTGTGTTTTCCTTGTTTGTTCTATTTGTTTTCTTTATTTTCAAACCCATAATAAATCTCTGTGAAAGTTGTTCCTCTAACCTCTCGTTTGTACTTGTGAGTTTCTCTCAGGATTTGTAACCCCCCAAAATTTTATCGATATGTATTTGTAGGGACTGTTGGCTGCTTATGTTCTCGTTTTCCTTGTTGTAACGTGGTTCTGTAAGAGCTGAATGAGAACATCATCCAATTATTTAACTGATGGGGCAATCGAAGACAGCGTTTGCATGAAAACAACTCTATTTGGAAAGCGTGAACTAATAAATCTTTATTCTGGTGTCTCATGCATCTACAAAGTTCACATTAATTTCAAATCTACAATATGCAGGAATATTAAGTAATCCGTATGTGCACTCACAAGACTTCGATTTGCGCTAAATCACTTTTAGTTCTCTCAGCCATTCGGTGTGGAGGGGACACGGATCAGGTTTCCCTTCTGCAATTGCTTTCTCTGAGAGCGAATAAAACCAACCATTCCTCCATTTAAACTGCAGGAATCAGAAAACTCATTGAGACACAAGAGACACTAGTGTACAATCACTTAACAAGACGAGATCAAGGATGGTTACTTCTTTAACAGCGGTTGGGAAATGAGCAACTGCTCGGGAATACGCACATAGTCTCTCCACCATATTATCTTCAAAGGTTAGTCCTTTCTCTCCAGCAGCAGCAGCTGCGAGTTGTTGGATGAGTCTTGATACCTGAATTTATGTGACATTAGAACTCAACAGCGAATTCGAATGCTAAAACGAAAAGAGGCATGGATTTGTTTTGTACTTCATCTCTGTATTCTTTCTCAACCGTGCCCACACTTGCACCTGGATGACGAGCTCCAACAAGCATAAATGCACAAATCCAAATGAGTTTCTCTAGCATTTGCTTCTGAAAAGCTTCTTTGTCAAGAACCTGCCCATGAAAACAACAAGAAAAGAACACATCTAGATGTTTTCGTGCATTTCGAGTTTTTTCCAATATAGAACAAAAAGTTTGCTTCTTGCAACCTTGCAGGAGAGGCCACCAGATTGCAATCTTGCAGCTACCTCTGAACCCCATTTTCCATAAGCAGCAGTTAAACCTTCTGGATTAGTGTCAGTCTTTCCATCTATGGGAGGCTCACCGAGTTTTGACACAGCGAAATAGGCCAACACTTGGTCTGCTTTACTTAAACCTTTGCTCTCGAACCACGGCTCCATCATTCCATTTTGGAAGAACACGAAATCTGATTAATTGTACACAACAGTTTTTGAATCCAAGTCATGATCTCAAGAAACATAATCATATAATTCCACATATCAAATCAAAATGAAACGAGAAATTGGATTCTACCAAGGCCAAAGCACCCAAATTTCAATTTTCTGGATTCTCAGAGCGGAGGAAGTTTCTACCTTTCCATCTAGACTGTGGAGTAGCTTCAAGAACAGCATCGAGATCATCATTTCTAGTACAAACCAAAATAGGTCCATCAAAATCAACAGGAACTGCTTCTCCTCTCTTCACTAATAAATCCTCACCATTACCCATATCCTGTAACGCTCTTCCGACTCTTCCGCCACCCACAATGATGGCAGGAGCCAGTTTTCTAGCGGTGGCAGCAGAGGAGGCCATAGCCATTGGGACGGAGAATCTGGCGCTTGGAAGTGAGGGTTTAAGTGATCCAGAGCGTCGGAGGAGAGAGAAACGAGTCGAAGCAGAGCAGGAGACAGTTAACAGAGTATTGTTGACTTTAGCCATGGTGATGATAATGGGCTTCGACGAAGTTGTGGCCTTTCATGGTTTTGGACTATTTTGAGCAGTGATGGTCTGTCTGATAGCCACTCGATGTTTTGTGGCTCAGGTTTATCGGCTTTGGATGACTCACGAAGATAAACGGCAAGACGTCGGATCATATAATAGCAAAACGACAAGGTTGTTGATACGTTATGTGTTTCAAACACAGTTCCCGCTAAGCCTCAATCTAATCATCAACCTTCAGTTTCCCGACAAAAGAAAACGACAAGGAAAAAATCAAATCCCACTATTATTAGTTTAGTGACCGTTTGTGTCCATAGAGAGAAAAAAGGCAAAGTAAACGCAGACATCTAAAAGCCTCTTCGTATTGAGACAAGAAACGATAGTCCCCTCTGTCTTTGGTTTTGTGCTCGCACAATCCCCAATGGCTATTCAAATTCAAATGGAAACATTGTGAGACTTTTGAAAAATCTTTCTCCATCGCTATTCCAGGTCAAACCCACTACCGTTGTCAAACACTTATTTCTAGATTTATATAAGTTAGCTCTTAGAAAGCTCTAAACTTGAAAGCAACCCAGAAGGTGAAAAAACATGGCTGGTCCGAGAAATGATAATGAGAATTTGGAGGAAAATAAGGAAAACGTGGACACTGTCTCAGTGTCTGATAAGAACGGAGAGAATAAGGAGAATGTCTCGCCGGAAAGAATCTCTACCTCTGTGGAAACTCGGAAACAAGATCAAGCGTTGAAGTCTCAATCAATGAAGGGCAATTCGGGGTTTCCCACTGAAGTTAGAAAGTTCAAATCTTTCTCAACGGGTGGTGCAATGGCTCTGAAACAGACATCGCTACAAGTGTGTATGCAGATGAACAGTGAGGTCGATAAGGGTAGTTTCGGAATGAAAACGTGGACTAGTGTTGATTCAGAACATTCGAGTTCGTTGAAAGTGTGGGAGTTTTCGGATTCCGAAGCTGCTCCTGCTTCCTCTTGGTCTACTTTGCCCAATAGGTAATAACACATAGTTTACCAGAATTCTTAAGATTTCTCTTCTCTTAAACATGTCTAAAACTGCATAAACACTTGCCAAATAGGGCTTTGTTGTGCAAGACCTTACCTTTGGATGTGGGTAGGTGCACTTGTCTGATTGTAAAAGAACAATCACCAGAAGGCTTACGGGACGGATCAGTGTATTCACTATATACTCATGTAAGTGTACAGATATTTGATCTACTACTACTATGGTGCTGTTTGTGAATTAAAATGCATTAATGTCAATGTTCCTCATATCTCAGGAAGGTAGAGGTCGAAAAGACAGAAAGCTAGCAATGGCTTACCATAGACGGCGTCACGGGAAGTCTGTATTTAGGGTGGCACAGAATGTTAAGGGATTATTCTGCAGTTCGGATGAAAGTTATGTTGGTTCTATGACAGCTAATCTCATGGGTTCCAATTACTACATATGGGATAAGGTTGCTGTACATTCGATTATCACCAAATCTTATATATTCTCCGTTGGTTCTGTCAAAGATTCAGAACTCAAGCTATTGTTTCTGATCTTTTGATTAATCGCAGGGAGTTGGAGTTGGTTTTAGAGGTAGATTGGTGAAGCCGCTCCTTTCAGTTGTCATGTGAGCTATTGAGAATTTTGAAGGCTTTGTGTCTTTTGACAACTCTCCCTTGATTTTTGGTCTCCTAATATCTCTGTTGGTTTCTGCAGGTTTTCGCCCACTATAGCAACTTGGACAGGGAGCTATAGAAGAATGAGAGCTATTCTACCAAAACAGCAGCCAATGCAGAAGAACAACAACAAGCAGGTATATGCCTAATCTTGAACTTCTCTCCATCAGCCTTGAAGTCCAAGAGCACAATCGAATAATACCACATATGCTTGTATCTCTTTATAGGTCCAACAAGTTAGTAAACTACCGCTTAATTGGATTGAGAATAAGGAAAAAGTTCAGAAGCTATGCTCAAAGATACCTCATTACAACAAAGTAAAAGTCTCACCAGAATTTATGAGTAATAAATGTTGATTTTCTGAAGCATGAATCTCATTCTGTCTTTCCCTTCCTTTAGATCACCAAGCAGCATGAGTTAGACTTCAGAGACAGAGGAAGAACAGGACTGAGAATTCAAAGCTCGGTGAAGAACTTTCAGCTCACACTCACGGTGCATTTCCTCACAACTTCTTACTTTGATCCAATACTGTTCTCCAAAATCCTAAACATTTCTTGTAATTTGGCATAAATAGGAGAATTCCAGGCAGACGATTCTACAAATGGGAAGAGTGGACAGAACAAAATATGTAATTGATTTCAGGTACTTAAAACATATACTTTCAAGCTTAGGATTAAGGCTTTAGAGATCATACAAACATTTTGGTTCATCATTTAATAACCTTTTGGTTTGTCTGTTTACAGGCATCCATTCTCTGCCTACCAAGCATTCTGCATTTGCTTAGCTTCCATTGATTCCAAGCTTTGTTGTACTGTTTGATCATTATAAGTTGGCAAGTTCAATCTCTGAACATCCCTTCAATGATTATCATCGTCTGTATTCCTTTCTTTTCTACATAATCAAGTTCTCTATCTCAGTTGACAAACTACTTCAGTGCCTCTCAAATCAGATTCACCCAGAAGGATACTGAATAGAAAACTGTCAAAAGATTCAAACTTTATTATATAAAGATTGTCACAAGAAAGAATAGTCGATGTGTCAACATTGATTCACGACCGAGATTCCAAAAAAAGAACACTAAAACCAAAACTTATCAAATCTCCTCAAAAAAAAGAAAACACTTTAGCAATCATTCAACTCGCTGTAGAAATCAGGCGTTAGGAAAGAATCTAAATCACCAAAGATAACATCATCTTCCTCCGTTGATAACTTGCCGGAGGTTTGACACCCGAAATACGTCTGAATATCATCCGGAAAACTCCGGCGAGGCGGAGCAATCTCCGGAGGCGTCGATGGTCCGATTACTTCCTCTGAAGGTGACGACTTTAAAAACTTTGTTTTCCGATCATCGTTCTCCTCTGACGAAGAAGATTGACTCTGTGATAACTCAGACTCGCGATTTAGATTAATAAACGGAGATGGATCAACGGCGTCAGTAGGATTCTCCGGCGTCGGAGTTTTCAGATAACGGCTAATATCAAAGTTAGTAACGGCGTTAAGTCCACGATACTCAATCGCTGCGATATCATACGCTATTGCCGCTTCTTCTTGCGTAGCTACAAAAACATTGAAGTGGTTGAATTTTTTAATTATTACGTTTTACCCTTTGATTTTATTACCTTTTACATTTTACCCCCAAACTACTATACTTTACATTATGCTAAAAGTCAATAATCACACTAATGAATTAAAATGTACTATTTTTGTTGATATATGACTAAATGGAAAACATATCATAAATAACGGAATTAAATTGGCCAGTAAAATTGGATGAGCAAACATAATAAATATAAAAAAAAAAACATTGGAAAGAAAAATGAAAAGAAATAATTAAATTAATAAAGGGCTTGACTAAGTGGTTGGGTTTGGTGATCTATTTCCCAACCAACACAGATCTTGATTACGTGCATATCGATCTATCAACTCCTCTTCAAAGATTGTAAAATATAAAACTAATTATAATTTATTTAAAAAGAATGATCTTACCATAAGTTCCAAGGTATAAATACTTATTGCCAAACACTCTTCCAATTCGAGCTTCCCATCTTCCATTATGGTGATGCCTGCAAAGTCCATACTTACTTATCAACATTTGTAATTAGTTTACATAAATAGTTGTAATTAATCGAATATATGTTTTATTTTGTTTTGGAATAGTTTTACTTTGCAACGCCTCTGTATTTTGATACACCACGTGAAAACCCACTACTTTTCCTGTCAGAAACAAAACATAACTATTAATTATTAACCAAATATTTGTTTGTTAACAAAAAAACAAAAACATACTTAGTTCATTAATCATTTATTTACCTTCTCAATGAGCCAATATACTCTTCTTTTGACTGGCTTTCCATTTCTTTGATGTCTCCCTCATAATTACACAACTATTACCCCAAACACAACAAAACAAAAATAATTAAAAGTTCCAAAAAAGGTTATAATTAAGGATATAAAGATACTCTTCATATTTATTTGTTGTCTTATTTTTCAAAAAAGAAAACGTAGAACAAAAAGATTGTGAAGCAAAGAAAGATGAGTGAAGAGAGTTTAATGTGGTTTAAATAAAATGAGTGTAGAAAAATTACAGAGAAATTCAAGATGGTATCTCGTCCCCAATATTTCAAAGCTGCTAAGTCGTAGGCACGTGCTGCTGCATCTTCCTCGTCATATGCCCCTGTTCAAATCCATACATTAATCTATATATTAATGAAGAAAACATTATTTAAGATCTTTAGCTTTTTCTTAATGTAATTGTCTACGTGAATTATGAATGTAAGCATGTAACAAAAAGACATGAGATTGTACATTTGTTTTGTGATGTTAACAAGTAGGCTTTTTATGAACCGCCAAGTTAGGTTTTTCTAAAGAAGTGATTGAGATGTAATGAGAAATAACATTATCGTTACATAAAATGTGGTACCAATTTAGGAGTGCCAAAAAAAAAGAAAACGCCATATGATAAAACTCACCTAAATATACTGCACGTGATCAGTCAGCCATTATTCCGGTCACCATCGTCAGAAGAAAAAAACATATTAACAACAAAAACAAATCAATTTCATAAACACAATTTTAAATAAAATTTCAAATCGAAGCAAACATGATCAAAGACTGACCTTGTCTTCCTTTTTTGCTCTGTGTTTCATTCCAACTATTCTTATCCCATAAATGAGCTTCGTATCTTCCAGTCCATCGATGCCTTTAATCACAAAAACGTATTATTAAGGAAGAAACAACCAAAAATGATTGAAACAGTGTCGTTTTTGACTGCGTTTTTGAAACCTTGTCACTCCTCTATGAGCAGAACTGCGTTGTGGAGGAGTATCTCGCGGTTGCGATCGACGTTTGCGTTTTCCTTTAGCCACTACTGTTGCTGACTCACTCTCGACGGAAGTCTTCTTCATCGTCCCTGAGATCTCTTCCATCATAAAGAAGACGAAGAAGAAGATGAAAACAATAAAGAGGAGAAGTTTATGAAATGGTTCTTTTTTAAGGAGACTATAAAGAGAAATGGTTGAGTATTTAAATTGATTTTTTTCCGTTTTTTTTTAATTATTGATATTTTATTCTATAAAATTGTTTTCTTAGCTACGGCCCTCTTTGTACTTCTTAATTAACTTCTGACAGTTCTTTTTGTTGTGTTTTTTGAATTGCTATTCACCTAATCAATTACAAATGTTTCTCATTGATTGAGTTTAGACTTTAATTGATAATCTTTTTGTTGAACATAATATTCTTATAGGAGTTAACTATATTTGAAAATTTTGAAATAAATTGACTCATACAAGAGCATTATGCTAAACAAAAAGGTTTATCAATCAAGACCTAAACTCAATCAATAAGAAGCATTTGTAAGTGATTAGGTGATTAGTAATTCAAAAACACAAGAAAAAAAAACTGTCACTTGATTAATGTTTTAATTCAGAACGAGTAAGGAATTGACACGTGTATGATTAGATCTTCTTAGCCAAAAATCTTGGAGAAAGTAGGCAAGCAAAATCGAAGCTCCATAATTTCTCTGTTTCTTGGTTGATCTACTTTTTGGTCGGGCCATGAAACATATATTGCTAAACAACAATTTCATTAGTATATAAATAACTAGGATTATACGTGCACTAATTTTTGTTTATTTAAATTTATATTTATTTACATTTTTAGACCCGTGTTAATATTTTGGATTATTGTTTCCAGCTTTCCGATATTTTGTTTTAGAGACCTATAACCAAAAACCAAAAGCAACAAAAATTAGAAGAATTGAACTCGAACTAGTCCTCATAAAATATCCAAATGAGTTTTAAATCTAATGTTTCTTTTTAAAATGACTAATTGACTTTGGTTAATGGGTCAAATAACCCACAATTTTCTCTCTCTTTGAATTACTCCAAAAGTTTTTAGCAGACTTCATATGAAGACTTAGTGTAGAGAATAGACTTCATGTGAAGTCTGCTAAAAACTGAGTCAATTTTGCAATTGACTGAAATTTTGACTTTTAAGTAGACTTCACATGAAGTCTCCGAAAATCACACAGACTTCACTTGAAGTCTCCGTTTCTTAGAGGGGTTATTTTTGAAGTTGACCAACATTAAAATTATTAAACCAAAAAAGTGTAGAAATTTGTGTGAAAACACATACTTTAACTAAACTCTTCTAAAATTATGTAGACTTCATGTAAAGTCTATGTATGATAATAAGAAATGGACCCCACATATGATGTTTTGAGACCTAAAGCCCGAACTAAAATCAACACGAATTAGAGAAATTGAACTCGAACTGAACCTCATAGAATATCCAAATGAGTTTTAAATCTAGGGTTTCTTTCTAAAATGACTCATTGACTTTGGTCAATGGATCAAATAACCCACAATTTTTTCTCTCCTAAAACTACTTCATATTACCCTTCATTCTTCACATAATTTCAGAAAATAATGCCATGAGTTTTTTTTTTTTTTTTTCAGAAAATCATAAAATTACCATAATATTTATCAAACCTATAATATTTACAAAATATCATCTTCTTCGATCCTACTAACCACCATTAACAACTAATAAAAAGCTCTAAATGCTCATGAATCTTCTATATTCAAACTTACAAACCACCATTCACAATCTCAAACAATAATTTCTTTCATTCTCTCTTCATCTTTATCCACAAATTTCTATAATTTTCATTTTAACATTTCAAAATTCTCAAAACTTCTATTTTGCATTTAGAAACTAAAAGTAAAGATTAACGATTTTATCCAACATTTCGGGCATCTAACTAAGGTAAATATAATCTCTACCTTAATTCTAGCAATTTTCTGTATATTTCCAAAAGTTTCAGAGAGTAGACTTCATGTGAAGTATGTGCTCCATGTAGACTTTACTTGAAGTCTACAAGTCAACACAAATGTTAGTTTTGTATTTGATTAATTTCTGGATTCGGAGAGTAGACTTCATGTGAAGTATTCACATTCTTGTTTGGAAACAAAAAATATAAACAAAGACTTCACATTAAGTCTGCTAAAAACTGAGTCAGTTTTGCAAATGATTAAATTTTAAATTTTACATAGACTTCACATGAAGTCTCCAAAACTCACACAGACTTCATTTGAAGTCTCCGTATTGTTGAGGGGTTATTTTTAAAATTGACAAACATTATGATTAGTTGACCAAAGAAATTTACAAATGTGTGTGAAAACGCAAACTTCACATAAAGTATTCTAAAATTTTGAAGACTTCATGTGAAGTCTACGTTCGATAATAAGAAATAGACCCCACAAATGATTTATGTGGGATTAATTATCTTTTTATATAAAATACGGTAGACTTCAAGAAAAGTCTACTATATTTTTATTGAAGACTTTAGTTGAAGTCTGCTTCGTCGGAGATTTCACCTGGAGACTTCTGTTATTAAAATAAAACTTAGTCGATAGCAAAAGTACCTCTGTTGCATAGAGTAGACTTCATGTGAAGTCTACTACATTTTGTGAAGACTATTGTTTTGAAACAAAATTAAGGAGACTTCACGTGAAGTCTAAGAATAAAAATATTTATTCTGAGTAAATGCAAATATAACCTTTCAAAATGTAGATTTTCAGGTGAAGCATGCGTCCGAAAAGTCAATATTTAGTTAAATGCATGAATAACCTATGGAGACTTTAGGTGAAATATGCTTTTAACTTCGTAGACTTCACTTGAAATATACACTTGTAAAGTAGACTTCAAGTCAAATCTTTGATGATAGATAGTAGGCTTCATGTGAAGTCTTTTGCTTAGTTTTGTTAAAAATGCATTTAAAGTATGTTTAATTTCTTTTCTTTTTTGGTATTTCTCCAATGTGTGTTTGATACTTTTTTTTTTTTGTACAAGTTTAAAATGATTATATATTATAGTTAAGTTTATGTAAATTGTAGAAGTGATATAAGTAGTTAAGTAATTCAAAGTAGATTTCACATTAAGTTCACTCTAGGTAGACTTCATGTGAAGTCTCCTACGTAAATTCATATATAAATGCATTTAGGAATATCTATGTAGTTAGCTAATTGAAAGTAGACTTCAAATGAAATATGCATCAGTGTTAGACATCATGTGTATAACTTAGTAATTTACAAGTTTTTTTTGTAAGTATTTGTGAACTACATGGCTTGCACTTAAGGATTTCATCGACTTCTTCTCACGGGAACATATGTTGAAGGTTAGAAATTTGTAGCTTATCTGAACCATTATCTCTCAGATCACTCATTACTACCAAATTAGGATCGATGTCTACATGTGGAATTAGAGCTCGTGGAGGATTTGTGCAAAGCGAAGGATCAAAGCAAACCAGAATTTCTTCCCCATTCCTTACCTCTCTTCTTAATCCCCTTTTGTTCAGACTTCTCGCCTCACGAAGACTCTGCTATGCAAAGGATGACCTAGTTTGGCACCAGATTTGAAGAAGGAAGATCTTGGAAAAATTTCCTTGTAAAGGTTTGAGCCATGAGAGAGTCATGGTGTTGTAGCATACACCAAATTTGTTTCCTTAACAGTGCAAGGTTGAAACCCTCGAGTTCTTTAAATCCCATTCCCCCTTCTTTCTTCGGAAGACAAATTTTCTTCCCAAGCCTTCGAGAGTATTCTTGTGTTTGTATCTTTAATTTTCCACCAAAAGTTAGCTAGGGTTGAATCAACTTTCTTACATATTGTCTTGGGGATTCAATAGCAGCTCATTGTGTACGTTGGTAGAGCTAATGCCACCACTTTTATCATAACTTCTTTACCAATATGAGACAAGAATCTGTTATTCCAAGACTTCACTCTTGCTGCCACATTCTGCTCAACCTGTTGGAGTGTGGCAACCTACAAATATCTATAGCAGTTCGAGATAAACCCCACCTCCACTCTCATTATGAATGTCAACCAGCTCCATCACTTCCTTTCTTATATCATGATCAATTCTAGCACCAAAATAGATACTTACCCTCTGTTCCGACCTTAGATTATATTCCTTCAAAATCTTAGTGATTTCCCTGATATATTCCTGCTTAGCTTGGCAGAAGAATAATCTGTCATCAGGAAACAAGAGGTGGGAGACTTGTGGAGCAGATATAGCCACTTGTACCCCCACGAGCCGTCCATTTTTCTTAGCTTGGAATAAACTGTTAACAAGCGTCTTAGCACACAAGATAAAGAGAAAGGGGATAAATGACCCCCCTATTTGAGTCCACGAGAGGGACTTATGTCACCATAATCATTCCCATTAATCAAAACATGATAAGTTACAGAGCTGATACAAAGCATTATTCGTTGAATACACTGTTCATCAAAACCAAAAACCTGAAGTGATTGTTCAACAAAACTCTATTATATTTTGTCGGAAGTCTTCATCATGTCTGTCTTGATAACTACTAAATCATTAAAGGCAATATGTGCAGTGCCTAAGGCATGGACGATCTCGTGCGCCATCCGATATCACTTTACCCTTCACAAATGTTGCCTGAGTTTCAGATACAATACTTGGAAGGATCTTCTTAAGTCTGATGGCGAGAATTTTGGTAATGACTTTTACACTGAAATTTCATAAATTGATGGATAAAAATGGCACATTTTATATGGATGTTGACTTTTTGGAATGAGACAAATATTGGTGGTGTTTAGCTTCGTATATATCTCACCATGACACATAAACACATCGATTACATTTCTTAAATCGTCTTGAATTACTCCCCAATGTGCCTGGTAAATGGAGCCCTGTCATTCGGTCTGGTCCAGGACATCTAGACTCATACCAAAAACAACAATCTTTATTTCGCCCTCACTTACAGCCTGTATAAGCATCTCGTTGTCCTGAGGGGAGGCCCTTGCTTCAAAGCCTAAAAGAACTAATCAATAATATTGGAGTAATTGATCCGAGACTCAGATTTGAAGAAGTTTGTGAAGAAATGAGTTGCGGCATCTCGCATATCCGCATCCATATACTTTGCTACAGAGTTTCGGTCATTGATGAGAAATTGGATCTTGTTGGCCGCTCTCTTTTTCTTGTAAATTGAATGGAAGTAGTTAGTGTTCTTATCTCATTCTCGCAGCCACTCCACCCTGCTTTCCCGCCTCCAATATGCCTCCTTCTCCTTGTGAGCCTCATTGAGCTAGCACTTCAACATCTGCAAATCAGAGGAATAAGATCTTGAGTCCTGAGTGACCTCTGATATACAGTTCTCAAGCTCTCGAATTCTGACTTCTAAATTGGATTTTGAGGCTCGTTTCCACATTGCATACTCTTCTATAATCTAACAGGGTGTGTATGAAGCGGTTTCCTGCATTGTGGATATTCTGCTAAGCTGTACTCACCACTTGAGCATAACCCTTTTTGTGATCCCATCTCTTATCATATCAAAATTGTCCCCTGCGAAACATGTCAATACTATCCTAATGTGTAATCATGGGACTATGATCCGAGTATAATCTAGGGAGAGAAGTCGTTTTATCACTAAGAAATTGTGAATTTTAGGAGTCATTGGCGAGGACTCTGTCAAGGTTGCACTGAACTAGCTCTTCGTTCCTGAATCCATATTGAATCATATCATTGTCTGAAAAATTCATCTCACGCAAACAACACGATGTATGAAGATCTTTGAAATACCTGAAGCTTGATTTTGGCCTTTGAACCCCTTCCCTCTTCTCAGAATTGTCCAATATCTCATTGAAATCCCCTAGTAGGATTTAGGCATCCTCTCGATCCTCTGCTAAATGCGACAACATTTCCAAAGCCTTAAACCTTTCCGATCAAATTAGATCTCCGTAGACTCTTGCTATGAAACACTCTTCTCCTTGCCACTTCACCTTGGCATCTATGAGCCTCCTGTTTGATTTCAAAATACTGACATGAACATCTTTTGTCCATGCTAATGTTAACCCACCACTTTTCCCTTCCGTTCTAATGTCCATAAATTAAAAAAACCTAAAACTTCGCAAACTCGTTATAATCTGCATTGCTTTGTCTCATTAAGGAATAAGACCTTTTGGAGAAATCATTTCGTGATCTCTCCTAGGTATTGAACAATCCGAGTATTCCCAAGCCTTGACAGTTCTAACTCGATGTCCTCATTTCAAAACCGATGGTTTAAAGTTAACCACAAACCTTGGATTTTTGGGGGTTGTCGGACTGATTGTAACGGTTTTACCGGAGCTAAGCTTGAATTTATATGGTTGTTGAACTGTGTGACTACTAGAAATCCCGAGACTCCTCTGTTAATCTCTTTCAACATTTTTATTTTTCTGTATTAATGTTGTAGTGATGCACAAACATTTAGTCTCCACCTGAGTATCCACATAACCACGATGGTCCCGAGTATGTGAGGAAAGTCTAGGACCTAATTTGTCTTTAACTCTGCAAACTTGTTTATGCTTCTGATCAATTTCCTTTCCTTTAGAAGAGCGTAGGTGAGAGAAGACTGATTGATTAACTGAGGACACCTTCTTATCATTTCTCTTCAAGGAAGAGGTTGAGCTCTTGCTATGAGCCACATCCACATATGTTGGAGGAAAATCACGATATTGTGATGCTCTAAAACTATGATTGTCCACCTTTTCCATGCTATGCTTAGTCCTGGCTGAAGTAGTAGGAGATTTAAAAAGCTTTTATCATGTGGACATGCTTGCTCTTTTCCTTTCTTTTGGGAGTTTTAACTCTGTCTCAGGAGGTTCATGTCTAACAGCTCCACCTGCATTCTAGAAGACTCGATCCAGGCAACGTGCTTGGTCATATGTCAAATGTTTACAGATAAAGCAACACTTCAAAAACTTCTCGTAATCGAGAACCAAAGTGGACAATACTTTGTCCTCTCCAGCTGAGAATCGAACAACTTTCTTAAAGATCAAAGATTTTATCCAGAGGTATCTAGACCCTTGCTCTCACATACTCTACAAAAGTAGAACTTTTAGCATGAAGCTCTACTTTCTTCACTCTCTCAAAGAAAACAATGCCACTCTTAACTGTCTCTTCGTAAGGAGATGAATCGAGATGTTTTGAATTCGAATCTAGAATGGGATGCGAGATAAAAGTCGGAGGTATGAGCTGAAGTACATTTTCTCCTTGTTAGATGTGTAACATGAACCATGGAGCTTTCTCCAGCACTAAGTCCATATACTAGAGTAATCGAAGGTAAATTGTATCATATTGTCTCAAGTGCCCATACCTTTGACCTTCTCATCAACTTCCTATATCTTTGGCAAGCCAATCACAATGCTGCCAATTTTACAGCATCAGAGTTTAGTATTCAAAGACTAATTGTTTTCTTGTTTTCTTTGGTAAGGTTTTGTTCTTAGTCACCGTGATCCCCAATGGGATTATCAAGATCTACCTCCTCTCTATCCCGAAGTTGCTTAATGTGAATCTCCTTCCTCGTACGAGACCCACCTTTTATTTTTTAAATCCGATACACATAGTTTAAATTAAAACGATAGGTCCCAAAATCACTCGAAAAATAACAAAAAAATAGACTTATTCAGCCTAATGAAACAAGCTAAGAGCTTAATAACTCTAATGGAAGAAGAAAAAAAGAAGCAATAAGATGTAAATCGTGGAAGAACTCTTTATATTGCAATTGCCGTCGCCCAGGATATTTCCCGTTACATTATCTTTTCTACTTTTAGTACAATTTTTCTTTGATTTCTTTCTTTGTTTTTCATTTATTTAGCAGATCTATATCAAAAAACGGAATTTTTGAATTCTATAACCATTCGATATGTGATCTTTTTTTATGGCTTGGCCGAGTTAAATGATAATCACATCGACCCAAATTACTAAAAATGGAAATCGACAGGATATCTCATCTAATGGGCCTTAAGTTTATCCAAATCCGAGCCTGACCCAATATATGTACGTTATTAAGTGAGACCACGCCCATTACTAGTTATTCAACCAAGTACATTGGTATTTTTGTTTGTAATACTGTTCACATAAACTGATGAAGAAGATGAAGATTTCAGAGACTTAACAGAGGTTTAACGTTTGCATTTTTTGAAATTTTCTTCTCTCAAGTCTCTGTTCTCTAACTTCATAAGATTTGTCAACCTAACAAAAATTTGCCCATTATCTCTCAATCTAGCAATAAAAGTTAGCCCTGTACATGTCGAAACTCCTTTCTCGCTCTCGTAATTTCCGAATTTTTGGGAAAATTTTCATTTGGATTTAAAAATAATATCCAAATGAGTAAAAGAAAAAATCGAGAATGAGTTTGAAAATTCCGATTGAAAGTTTGTTTAGGTTAACACTAGATTCAAAAATTAGATATGTTTCAAATAATTAAAATCAACTTAATTTTCACTTTATCACTTTACAATGAATACAAACTATTTAATATAGCTTATATTTTTAAACTATTTAATATATAGCTTATATTTTCAGTAAAAATTGTAATGTTAGTCATTTAATTATAAATTTTATAACACAGTAATTTTGTATTTTTCTTACATCAATATTTATAATTTTTTGGTTACTCATTTTTCCGCACGTGTATCACAATTATGTCATACCATTCCCCATTTTCCGTCCGTGTATCACAATTTAAATTTTGAAATCTTTAAATTTCCATACCATTCCCCATTTCCGAACTTTCTGTCCCGTTATGTCACAGGAATTGTTTGGGAAATAAATAAAATTTTCCAAACTAACCGTTCCCGACCGTGATTTCCCGTCCCGTAGTCCGTTATGCTCAGGCCTAATAAAAGTAAAGACGAAATGAAAATTCATTCTGCAGATCCATAGAACATCAATCTATTCTAGGCTAGCTTCAAGTTCTTGTGTTTCCTGATAGAAATTATCAAAGACAAGGACGCAATTTGTCCAACACTGTAGCCTCCTATAGCTCCATAACACACACATATAGGCCATTCCTGTTTAAGAATAATAATATAAGGATTCGTTCTATTTTTATATATAACTACTTCATTCTTGTAACAACGGCAGAAAAAGACAGTACACAGTTCACGACCATGAACAATTACGAAGCTCTTGATTGTATATTCAGATAAATAAACATTACCTGCCATGGCCTTTCCCAGTCAAGTGGCATAGGCCAAGCTCCAAACCATCCTCCTATAATTGCTCCATATGCTGGAATCAGAATCATATATTCTATATTCTCAGTTGGTCTAAAGAAACAAAAACATGGAATTAGCAACAGAAATTGTGCGCATTAACGTGAAAAGTACCATAAATAACTCACTTAAGTGAAGCGAATACTCGATGCCAATCTGCCCATGATGCACCAAAAACTGCAGTTGCTGGTACAAACTGCAGAAAAATCAACAAGAAATTGAAAGACAATCAAAGGCTATTTCTGAACTGCTGGAACACACAAATGCACTGTATCAAACAGCATTACATCTTTGTAGTCATAGAAACCGAAGCAGACATCTTACCGTGAATACGGACATTAGAAAAGACCAGTGAATTGTCTTTGGTAGATATCTGCATAAAATGAGAGGTAATATTCATGTCAGCATTTGAAATTCACACAATCTCCGTGCAGAAGTGTGATCATTAACAGCACTAAGGAGCCTGATTTGTAATTTTGGACGACTTAGTAAATAGTCCAGATTTACAAACAAATAGAAAGAAATCAAAACAATTGGCTATTGGTGAAACATACTGAATTCCAATAGGTGGCACCCAAAGAAAACTGCTCCCAAAGCATTGATGAGAGCTCCTATTGAACAACCAAAACAAATGTTAAGAGAAAGTCGCGATTAAGGGCTATTGAAAGCAGCAAGACGAAAGAAAAGAAGCTTATGCTCATTCACATTTTGAATACCCCGGTGAACTCAATGAGCAATCAACAGCTTAAGCAACTAAAATAAGCTGGAAACAAAACTACTAACCAGGAATTAGTCCTAGAATGCTTCGCCCGACAGCTCTGAAGTACTGGATAGCATGAGGAATCATTGAGAGAATGTCTAAACACAGACCAAATCTT